>PVIC010019527.1:0-30433 GCA_004025085.1 Thryonomys swinderianus
TCTGATTGTTGTTCCTTGGTTCCTACATTTGTTTTGAGTACTGTCGTTCTCTAGTATCTAATACAAGTCCAACTTATACTGCACACCCTGGGTTTTCTAATAACTTTGCAATGAATTTATCTGCTTTCAGTTTTACTATTAAAATATCTTCTTGAATAAATAAATATATCTTGTTGATCTATCTACCCATCCATTTGCTTATAGAAAAGATGTAGACAAAATTGAGTTTTTGTTGTTGTTGTTTTGATTTCTATTTCTTACACAAGTGACTGACTTCAAGAACTTTGAAGTAGGCTGTGTCCACAGTGCTTTTTTAAATTTTGAGACAGTTTTTAAGCTGTTCAAGCTTGCTGAAACTTGTGAATTTCTTGCTTTGGCCTTCCAAACTGTTGGGATTATAAGTGTTGACCACCACTCCAAATGAAAGGTGATTTCTCATGGTAACATTATAGATGATTTGTGTGTATGTGTGCGTTTTATTTTTTTATTTTATTCTGTTCCACACTGTTGTTGAATTTATTTTGTGTTAAAGTATAAATCACATTTTTGTCTGTCCTGGTCATCTATATGAACTATTTAGATCCAAAAAATTTTAATGCTGTATTATGCCATTTTAACTCAAAATTCACTGGTTAAACTTCTGATATTAGTCATTACATAAATTAATAGTGAAATAACTAATCTTTAAAAGATCAGTAGAGTGCTACAGAAAATGTTTATTTTTGATCAGAAAGAGATTATTTTCAGGAGTGAGTTCTTATTAATTATTATATCTAAAATGATGGCGCAGAGTAGAGTCTGAATAAGTAAAATTTACCTAGGAATTCAGATGTGGCCCACTAAGATTATTACTCTCCTCTCAATTGCAGTTTGCCTTTATTGCATGGCTTGGAATTCCATGCTAACGTGATGTTACGATACACAGATGTTGCCTTACTCTCTAGATACACAGAGAATCAGGGAGAATTGCATGCCGGTCTTGAGTCTTCTGCTTATCATTTGTACATGTAATGTCTGCTTACTCAGCATTGTGCAAGCTTACGGGATGTCTTTGTTTGGACTGCTATAACCAAAATATTGAAAGCTGGTTAACTTCAGTGAAAAATTACCTCTCACAGTTTCAGAGCTTGTGAAGTCTAACTTTAAGGCAATGTAGGTTTGGTGTCTGGTGAGGGTGTGTTTCGATGCCCAGAAGACTACCTTCTCACATGGATGACAGAGTTAGTGGTGTCTATAAACTCTTAGTAGACATTAGTCCCATTCAAAGAGAGTTCTATCCCAATAAGTAAACCTAATCATAAGTACTTATCAAAGATGCCTACTTTTCCTAATACTGTTGAGTTACAGAAAACGGATTTCAGTGTATGAATTTTAGATGGAATTTGAACAGAAATATAAGTAATTATCCCCCAGCACAGGGCATAACACCAAAAGTATAGTTCTAGAAGGAAATTTGAATCAGAAATTTTGTTGTGGGATGCTAGTAATCTTTAGTACAGTCAACAGATGTATAGAATTTGAGCACACAATGGGGATCAGCAATGAAGTTCAGTAGTTTAATAAAACCAGGCAACAACTGCATGAATCCTATGGATGATACATTTCTCAAAAGAAGTCAGTGCTCTCCTCAGGAATTGGAAATAATTATAATTAGAAATTATATTAGCATTCCTGCATTTGTTTAAGAAATATCAGTTGCCACTGGACCTGAATAGAGCATTCTTTACAGGTCAGGAAAAAAGTATATGACAGACACCAATTGTTCTTTAAACTTGTAATTAGAGTTTTCAGTAAAAATTTTTTAGAAGAAAGGTGTAAATCAAGATTCCTTTCATCTAACTAATCTTTTGACTCTAGGAAATAAACCTTGGTTTATTAATGAATATATTATGAGATATATATATATATATATATATTTTTTTTTTTTTTTTGAGACAGGGTCTCGCTTTGTAGTTCAGGCTGGCCCTGAGCTCACTATGTAGCCCAGACAAGTCTCAAACTCAGCAATCCTCCTGTCTCTGCCTCCCGAGTTCTGGGACTACAGGCTTGAGCCACCAAGCCCAGTCAATGATGAGAATTTTTTTTTCAAAAATGTATAGACATTTAAGATTTGTGAAATATAAGTTAATAATTTTGAACCTGAAGAAGTGATGAATTTCTCATACATTTCAACTGGTTACGTGAGATGGTGCCGGGACTTCGCAAGTCATATTGTTAGACATTCATTTCTATGCCTGTATGTAATATATTTTGCAATTAAAAATTCACTGTATGTCTTATAAAAGTGGAAGCAGTTATTAAAATAAGAGTTTATACAGCAAAAAATGTCAAGCAAATACTAGCAAACAACAGTAGAAAATCCTAAAATCCCTTTATTACCAAAGCAATATACTTGCTTCCAACCACACAGTGATGTATATATGTTCTGTCCATAAAAACACTGTTTACACTATCACAAAATACTGTACAGATTAACCAACAGATGAATTGTAGATATTACACATGGCATATAGTCAGTGCAAAAATATTTTTATTTAATGTATTTTATAGATATGTCTCTTCTACAGTTTTAAGTTGTAAATTTAAATTGTAAATTGGTTGCTAATATTATGCTTAATTTTCAGGAAGTTAGTGTATTGATCATAAATATTAAAACCATAGAAATTTGTGTTAGAAAAATCTTTTGTTTACATGTTTAAAAAATAGAAGTTGAGCCAGGCGTGGTGGCGCAAGCCTGTAATCCCAGCACTCAGGAGGCAGAGACAGGAGGATTGCTGAGTTCGAGGCTTGCCTGGACTACATAGTGAGCTCAGAGCCAGCCTGAACTACAAAGCGAGACCCTGTCTCAAAAAAAAAAAAAAAAAAAAGAAGCTGAGCGTAATATCATTGTAATTAAAGTAATCCCTTTGAAGGAAATATTTAACTATAGCTAAATGTACTCCTAAAATATGTATTCTATATGAAGGACACTATGATTTACAAATAAAGTCTTACATTTGTAATTAAATTATTTGTAGTTGATTTAAGACTTGTAATAAGTGAAGATTTTTGTCTCCCACTTGATATTTTAAATTATAAAATACTCAAATTAGAATTAGAAAGTAATATACATATATCTTTACACAAATAAAGTTGGTGAATAAATTTTAGAAGAAAGATTACATCTTAAAACATATAAAATAATATGCTATTTTATTTATCTCAAAGTCAGTTTTTATATTAAAATAGCCACAGAAGAATTTCATGTTTGGTGTTTTAAAAATATATTTTTTGTAAGTGTTTGCATTTTTCTGTCTATGCCTTTGTATTTAAAATATATTTCTTATGAACAACTGAGGCCTGTATTATGTTTGCTATGATACTGTCTCTTAAGCAGTGGTTTAAACCATTTATATTTCATGTAATTATTGATGTGCTGGGTTGTTTTCATTTCAACCAATCTATTATTTATCCCTTTGTTTTTTCATTTCTGAAGAATGTATTGGTGACTTATTTTATCACTTCTATCACCTTTTCATTTGTGCTTTTGTCTGAGAACTTCTCTGGAGAATGGAGTGCATTTAAACCAAAAACAACTTTAACTTCAAAAATATTTTCCTGCTTGTCAAAGGACAGAATGTTAAACATCTATCTGTTTATTCAAACATTATCATATACCATATTCATAAATATTCAATAAGCCCATAGTTTGCTTTTATTACATTTTGATTAATTTATTTTAAATAGTCAGCAGTCTTTGAAATTGTTTAAATGAAATCCAGTAAGTTTTATATAAAATATATAATTGTAGTGGCAAATAAATGATAGCCACCCCCAGAAAATGTCCACATGCACATTCCTAGAACCTGCGAATACATGGGATTACCTAGCAAAAAGGAATAAAAGCATTAACTGCTATGATTTAGGGTTGTGCTGCCTCTGAATTAATGTAGAAGTCTAAGTTACACCCTGGTGAGGCAGGAATGTTAAGAGCTGGTTAAGTCCCAGGCACAGTCATCTCTGCTTGGTACACAGAATCGTGCAGGGAGCTGGGAGCAGCTCTCACCAGACCCTGAAGCCCCCAGATGTGTGAGAAATGTGTGTTCCTTGGAAATTGTCTAATCTGTGCTATTTTCTTACACCAGCACAAACTATGAAAGAAGTTAGTATGGCTAAGTTAGTTATTATAAAAATAATGATGTGGAAGCAGCTTTGGAAACAGGTGATAGTGGACAAGATAAAAACCTATTCCACTGAGATGAAAGAGAAGGAGGGATATAGATAAACTTTTAGACTCCTTAGAGACGATCTAAGCAATCACAGTGAGAATGTTGGTAGAAACTTGAGTAGCATAAGCCACTCTGATGTTGCCTTAGATGGACACGAATGTCTTACTGGTAAATGGAGAATGGACCATCCTCATTACAATGCAGCAGAAAATTTGGCTGAATTGTGTCTATGTTCCAATGCTTTGTGGAAGGAAGAACTTGTATGTGTCATAGAAGAAAATCCCTGAGCAATGTGTTCAGGGAACTACATGATTTCTCTTCACTGCTTATAGTAAATTTTAAGATGAGCAAAATGATTTTATGATGTAACATAATTAAAAGGAAAATATAACTTAAAGAATGGGAAAATTCTCAGCCTGGCTAGATTTACATGTTTTGAAAAATAACACCCAGGATGTCGCCTAGCATTTAATAAAGCTACTAGTATGAACCAATAGGACACAGACAAGATACTATTTGTCAGGACAATGGGAGTATTGACCAAAAGGCCTTTTGGAGATGTTCAAGGCCACTTCCCCTGGGGGCAGCCTGAACATCACCCCTGAGAGCAGAGTTTCCAGGGAGGGGCCGAAGGGAACCCTGGATAGAGTGGAGCTGTCTGATCAGAGCCACTTTGAGATTCTGCTTGTCACATTCCAGTGCCGTGCTTCCTGTGAGCCTCAGCTCCTCACATGGTGGGCTCTGAAGAGTGTCCTGGAAGGCAGGGTAGATTCTTGGCTTGTAAGCAAAGACAAGCATTTCGTAACACATCAGTAAGGGCACAGGTAGATATAAAAAGAATTAATTACATGCACTCTAAGAGAAGAGTGGGAGTGCTTGTTAGTTGACATGGAGTCCATTTGGAGTGGGAATATTTATGTGTTCTTGGGGTATGCTCAAGAAGGATAATCTGACGTGAACCCCTTTTGTAATTTGTGATTTATCTCTTGTCTGCCAGGTTACCCATTAGTGGACTAAAGAAAAAAAATGACTTTTTCATCTAGGTTAAAATGCATACCATTTGGATATGCCTGAAATTTAGAAAGATAGTACCTATTAACTAGTACTGTTTCCTTAGTTTATGGAATTTGTGGGTTTGTAGTTTCGGAAGAAAGACACAGGCCAAAGTTAAGAATTTATTGTATGTTTAAGACTTTTAGGAAATTAGGATCTAGAACCTCAAATAAAAACAGAACTAGGGTGGAAAAATTTGATTATAATAGGAGCTCTAATTTTCTCAAACATTTTTTGAAGTAGAATCTCATTATGTAGTTCAGAATGGACTTGAATTCGCTCTGTAGCCTAGGCTGCCCTCAAACTTGGAGCTATCCTCCTACCTCAGCCTTGCAAGTGCATGGCTTGCAAGACATGGCTCGTATTTTAAATTTTAAAATCACAACTTTTTTCTTCAACTTCCTGCTTATCATTCTTGCCCCTCTCTTTCCACATGCTTCGGCTCAGATGGATTCACCTGTGGCTGGGCCACCTCAGAATGCCCAGGAGTAAACTATGACAGACCTTTTGGTAAGAGGTACAGTACCTAAACCCCAGAGGATACATTGCAGTGCCTCTTGGCCCAGAAGGAAAATCTTATCCAAAGGCCAAGCTGCCTCACAGAGTTTCAACAAAGAGAACACTTCGTAAGGCAGCAAGAGCAGGGCCATTCTTAATTCTCTTGACCCGTAGATTAACCAGTACTCAATGACAGCCTGGGACAGTTGCCTCTCCAGATTGTGAGAGCTGTGCCATGGTCTGGGTCCCGCAAAGCCATGGTTCCTCATGAGTCCGCATGAAAAGCTGCGGTAACTGATGGTTATTCTTGTGCCACAAGACACAGAATTGCTTGCTTTGTGGCTTTAGACTTCTTGAGACTCACGAGCTCCCTTCTTGTTGCTCCTTTTGAAGGGGGTACATCTAACTTATCCCCATTATATTTCTGAATTACATGATCTGTTGGATTTCACAGCTTCATAACTCCCACCTGGATGGAAACTTGGCCTAAGATACCTCATGATTTATCTAACTAGAATTCAGGTGATAGTCAGGAAAGCTCTAAATTTTAGACTTTTGAGTTGATGTTAGAATCAGTCAAAACTTTTTGAGCTCTTGGGATGAAATGAATATAAATTGTGAGGAAAAGAAGAACTTTCTAAACTATGGGCTCTTTATATGATTAAGTCATGCGAGCTCAGCACTTATAAATATGATCACCCAAAGTGGACGGAACAGTGGTTTTATCTTATGTTTCTGCCCCACCCATCCATGTGTGGGCACAGCATTTATCTGGAAGCACAGAGCAAACCTCTCCCAACACTGAAATGCCCAGTGCCATGGGCTTGCCAACTCCCGGATCAGTTCAAAATAAATATCTTTTCTTTGTAAATCACCAATTATTTGTACATTTAAAAAATTATCGAGTCCATTGGTGCATTTTATGTAGAACTTATGATCACATTCATCATTGAGAATTTTATCTATACATGATATATCTTGATTATTTTTTTCTAATTCCTCTGCTCTCCCTTCAACCCCTCCAACCCCTCCAACCCATATACATAAGATTTATTTCCAGTTTTTCTTTCTTGCTTTCAATTTTTCCTTTCTTTTTTCCCCTTCCCTCTCTTCTCCTCCAAAAAAGAAAACATTAGAGGTTTTTGTGCATTTAATGGCAGGACAAGTGGAGTAAGGAATGAACTAGCTGGCCTAGAATATGGAAATTGTCCTATATTACCTGTTGTGTGAGCCTAATGTAATCACCAATATTCTAAGAAGAAGGAGATAACAAAACAGACAAGGTTAAGGAGATGTGATGAAAACCTAATGCGCTGCTGCTGATTCCAAAGATGGAGAATGAAGACCGCATGCTGAAGAACGCAGGCAGGGAACCTCTGGATGCTAGAATGGAAGGAACAGGATTCTCCCCAGAGCCTTCAGAAATCAACACAGCTTTCATGACCGTGGGTTTTGCTCAGTAAGATAAGTGTTCACGGGCCAGAAATTTAGCTCAGTAGTTCTGGCGCCTTCCTCGCAAGCGCAAGGTCCTGAGTTCGATCCCGGTAGCCACGTACAATGCTGGGCGTGGTGACTCACGCCCACCAGCAATCAATACCACATACCACAGTGCCGAGTATGGTGGCTCACGCCTGTAATCCCAGCACTCGGAGGCAGAGGCAGGAGGGTTGCTGAGTTCAAGGCTTGTTTGGGCTACATAGTGAGCTGAGGGCCAGCCTGAACTACAAAGCAAGACCCTGTCTCAAAAAAAAAAAAAAAAAAAAAAAAAGTGTTCACATTATAATCCACAGAAGGGTAAGAAAATACATATATGCTCTTGTAAGACCAGTTTTGTAGTAATTTTAAATGTCATTTAAATTGATAGACATTATGTATTGATGACTCATTTCAGAAAATTATCTCCTATTTTGTCTTCAAATATGTCTAGTCCTTCCTTTTTTATTTACTCTTTAGTGACTAAAATTACAGAAACACTCAATTTTTTCATATTTTCCTCCAGAGTTAAAATGTACATTTTATTTTTCATGCTTTTGTTTCATCTGTATGTTTCAGTTTGAATCATTTCTATTGTTACATCCTGCTAAATAATTATTTTGTTCTCTATGCTCACTCTTCTAGACCATCAAATTATTAATGTATCATCATATTTTCATTCACAATTGTTATGGTTGCTAGCCAGATCCCCCCAAAACCTCACGACTCATAGGGCTTTTGGATGATCATTGGACTATGGGGCTTATAGGTGACTTGTCCTTGGGAGGGGGAAACTGGTCAGAGGAGGCAAGTCAAGGAGGCTATGGCTTCTGTCACTCTTCTCTGCTCTTTTTTGATCTCTCTGCTTCCAGCTGCCACGTTATGAGCCTTTTCTCCCCCGCGATGCCCCTCTGTCATGTTGCCCTGACTGGAGCCAACACACTATGGACCAAAACCTCTCCCAAATGTCATCCAACATAAACTTCTCCTCATGAGAGTCGTGAGTGTTGGGTATTATGTCCCAGCAATGAGAAGGTAACTAGGTCAATACCACATTATTTGGGTGTTTCTCATCTGTTTCTTTTTCTGTTGAAAAATTCCATTTATTTTGTTATTCCCTTTTAAAATCATCATATGTACACTTTTTAAAATCTTTTTGGCTATTTGTACATTGGACCAATATCTGAATTTATTATTTCATTAACTTTTTTCATATTGCATTTATTATTTCTTTGCATGTCATATAATGTTTGATTTTGAGTCACAATGAACATCATAAAGAAAAGAACAGAAGGAAATACACCATATTTACGTCAGAAAAGGGTACTAGTGTGGTTCTAGTGATGGGATCAGCATCTGAGTATAAATATCTAAATCTGGGTTTGTTATTTCTCTAGCTTGAAGCATTCACCACTCTATTCAGCAGAGTTCAGCCCTGTCATGGGGTCTTCCTCCAAGACTTGGGATTTGAGTTTGATAAGATACAGAAGATCACTAATACTATGCAGCCAATCTGGGCTTTCTGACTGGAAACTGTCACTCTGTCAGCTTCTAGGACCTGTGGAGAAATTTTTCTTTCTGTGCAGTCTTTGGCTCAGGGCGCTCTTTTCCTCTGCTGTGCTTCCCCAGAGTTTGAGCGGAAAGGAGCTGTAATAGGGTGGCAGGAAGGGTTTCAAATGCTTCAAACGGGGCTTTTCCTAGTACTGTTTCCTTTTGTCCACAGGTCTCAAATTCTGCTTATTCAAAAGGCTCTTTCTCATGCAATCCTTCCCTCAATACATAGTGAGGACATGGAAAGTTTTAGAGGTAAATTTGAGTCTCTGCCCTGCTTTCATCCATTAGCCATTCCTGCATTTCTGTGCACTCCTTGAGTGGTGTCTGTGTCAACTGTCTTGCCCTGTCCTGGCTCTTCTGCAAGAAAACATGACCAGAGCACATTAGGAAAAGCTCCAGATGGCATAGATTCCACTGGATGTGGTATTATATACAGTTTTAAAAGATTGCACTTGTTCTTTCAAAATTCTTTCCTCCTTTCCTCATTAATTATAATTTTCTCTTCTTCCTACTGATCTGCCATGAAGGTGATATATAGTCTTCTTTTGCAGAGCATAATGTTTTGTTCATTCAGGTTTCCTTTTCTTCACTTCCTCAATCAGAAGTCTTTGTAGTATATAATTTATTTTCAGTCTTCCTGTGGGGGTGACACTTAACAGTCTGTATCTTAAACTAAAATGAAGTCTAATGTAAGTCTCCAAAAACTGTTATGTTTAATTTGTTTTAACTGTGTTAATTAATCAGTTATTAATTTCATTATCATATATTTGTATATTTGTGTTTTTCTAATATTTCTTTTTATATTTTAAAAAAGTTGAAAAAGTTAATGCATCGTGTGTGTCTAGAAATGGACACATTATACCTACTATCATAGTCTTTAATATATAAAACTCATTGAATCAATTAGAACAATGATAAATTAATGAGATAAGTGATTTATTTTAGAAGGTTATTTAAATGGATTTTTAATTGAAATTTCTTCTGCTTTGGCAGAAAATCTACATATTTTATCTGGTTATTTATTTATGATTTTTTCTCAACCAGTTATCACTATCTGTTATTATAATACTAAACAAAGATACACAATTTTTACTTTCTGAACATTTATTATTTATTCACTGTCAAAATTGCTATTTGACCTGACATGGGTGACTCCTATAGCTTGTAACCTAATTTTTAAAATAAACATGTAGGTTTCTTCCCTTAGGAGAATTTTCTATTTCTTTTGCTTTCTTGTAAGGTAACCAAACAACCAAATTTTATCATGTTTACAATTTTTAAATTATTCAAATCTTCTGTTTTTGTCTTAGTGTTTCTCCATATATTATCATCCCACTGTACTGAAATCTGTCAGAAATAGCACATTTCTACTCACTGAGGTTATTACTTCATGAGGGACTCTACTGTTATAAGGACATAAGAAGCAATGCGACATTGTGTCTGGACTATTTTGGTGAATTATAAGTGAATATTATTCATTTGTAATTAATTTTAAAAAGTGTACATCAGGTCATACATTAAATATTGTTGTGTAATTATTGTTGTTATTTATTAATATTTAATTCATGTTTTAAAACCCTGCTTCACTTTACATGTAATTTTCATGTAAAAGGAACACTTATAACATCTGTATCTAAGAAATGTTTGCCTCTGATCTTAAGGATGGAAAGAAATTATAATATCAGAAGGTATGTTCTCTCTCTGTCTCTGTGGATGCATCTTTCTCTCTTCCCTCTGTAAACAGTCTACCAAAACACTCCTCTAGGTACTTATTATAACTCTTATTTCAAAAGTCACACATCTCAGGAGTTTTTATTTAAACTTACAAGCAGATTACTTTGTGATCATAATCAAATTATACATGATGTTCCTTTCAGATTTAGAAGACTCAAGTTTGAGGGAGATAAACCTATGAAGGTTCCCAAATCCCCAACTTCTGGATTATAGATTAATGTATTTTTCATGAGACAGGTGGAAATGGCCTATTTTACTGAACAAATAGCCCTGAAATCCTTACAAATGTAAACGACTATATCTACATTCTTTATATCCTATTCTGAACATTTCAAATCTCTAAGCTTGTAAACCTTGAGGTTTTTGTTCCACTGGGATCATAAAGATGCATATTGTAAAAGGAAAGAAAAGGCATAGCTAACTCCAGGAGAGTGACAGCTGATTCTGTTCTCTTTATGACACTGCTTTAGTTAGAAAAAGAAGGCTGCCTAATACATATTGAATGATTTAAAAACACAAACTAAGAGAGAGAAAAAAAGCAAAAGTTACCTGAAAATTCTCTGAAGTAGCTCATAGCAACAGACTATCATGATGCCTATGCTGACTTAGTTATACCCCAGAGGAAAGAATATTATTGAATATTACCTCTTGAGCTTTCTTGGACATCTACATTTGCAAAATGCTTCTAGCATAAAGAGAACCTCAGCCTTAGTATATGGGATTAATCATGCTTTACTAGTTTTAACTTGTTCCTTTTTGATAAAGTTCATTCCAAATTAAAAGTCATGTTTGTTAAAGGGCTACAAGTTGATATGCATGTTCAAAGTATTTGAAAATGGTATAAATGGCTAAAAACTTTAAATTGTGAACTTTCTTGATTTTATATTTCCTATATTTTCAGTTTCCTTCATCAGAAAAGATAAATGGTAGGGTCATGTTGTGGTGAAGATTTAAAATATCCTCGGTTTACTATATATTGACGGCAGATCTCTGGTTGATGTTGGAGCTGGTGTAAGTTTTAGGAGGTGGGGTTAGTGGAAAGAAATCAGTTCCCTGAGGATGTGACCTGAAAGGGATTGTTGGGACTCTGGCCCATTCTTCCTCACTCTGCTTCCTGAATGCCATCACGTTAGCAGCTTTGTTCCAGAATTCACGCCTATCATAACGTTCTTCTTTATCACAAACTTGAAGAAAGTGACCAAGGAGCAAAGCAAGTATAGGCTGAAACCTCTGACACTGTAAGTCAGAATACACTTTCTTTCCTTTAGGTTGATTTATCTCAGGGCTTTTGTTACAGTTATGGATAAACACAAGCCTCAAGGAAAATGTGAAGCAAGGCAGGACAAAACACTGGTCAAAAGCTGGAAATCTTTATCACAATCATTCATTAACAGTGTGTGTGTGTGTGTGTGTGTGTGTGTGTGTGTGTGCAAATATATACATTCTACCTGGAAATTTAAGGTCAAGGTAGAATTTCTGTGATTGACTGACAATCCAGAAATTTCACAGAGAATGTGAGAGGGAGTCTAGTATGAAGCAGTGCATGAGAAGAAAAGCATATGCCATACAGAAATCAAAAAGGGATTTACTGTGGCTATGTAGAATAAAGAAAGGGTCTATAACTCAAAGCATATTCTTTAGGAAGAGGGAAAAAGGAAAGGAGGGTGGTTACTGCTCTAAGGAAACTAGACTGTTATCCTGTTTTCATGCAAGATCCTAAAGCTGCTATTTTCTTGGATATTCTTAAAGACAAAGGCACTGGATATTGTGTAGTAATATATGCAGTAGCTAGGTAATAGCAACACCCCCAGAGACCCAGCTCCTGTCTACTGTCTACACCTGACATCATCATGCCTTAGCAGCATAGAGAGCTCTAAACTTTTGATGCAACTAAAGAAAATGAAGAAAGTACAGAAGACGTTGAGAAGGAACAAGGTTTCTATCCCGGGAAAATGAGTGATTAGATTTTATAATAGACTACCAATACAAGATGACATTTCTCATCGACCTAGTTTCGCAGTGTGAGATTAGCAAACATTTCAGTGTATGGTATGTTAATGAGCACCTAGAAGGATTAATTTCCAATTACGAATGCTTTAATCATTTGAATGAAGTATCCTCTAACTATGCTTTAGATAAATAAATGTTTGCTATCTTCAGATTCCAAGTTGAGCTTCAGTATCATATCCACTTTGTTTTCAATTATCCAGTCTTATTAAAATAAAATGAATTAATAAACAGCTTCAAATTGAGTCTTGGTTTAGGCAATGTCTCGCATGCTTGCATGAAGTTCTCACGATTGATATAAAATCAATCTATTATTGTGTGATCAACCTAAGAGCTAGCCATAGATAGCACTTTGAATTCTGATTAGGTTTTCCCTATATATTGTATGAATTTGAGAAAATAAAACAATTAGAGGTAGGAAGAGGCCAATAGTAAAAAAGTCAAGAGGGACAATAGAAGGTTGAAGCATTTGCTAAATTTAATACAGTCTTTTCATTAGTGTATCCAGAAGCTCTGTAAATCCAAGAAAGGGAGGCATCATATTTTATTTTCATGTGAAATCTGATGGCTTTGATAAGTGGTTCTTCTTCTATACAACTATAAATCCTATTATTAGTTCACTGTGCTTTATAGAGTTGGGACTAGATTTTTAAGATGTGAATTAGAAGTGTGCACTTATATGAAACTTCAAGACATGTCTGAATTGTCTATTTCCTTTGCTTAAGAAAATACAATTTTATGGATCTGACTATTTGAATAAATATTTTTGAGTTTCAGTACTGGTAACATAATAAGTTATCTTGGCCTTTGGGATCAGAATCTTTGAATCTGAGACTTCATGTCATTATAGCAAAATTAGTTAATAGAATATAACACTTAGAAAAGTAATCTTAAGGCCCAATTGTTAAGAATTACTTGCTATTATCACTTCTTATTTTCTCTCAACATTTTGTTTTGAAATAATTTTAGAGTCATAGAAACATTGCAAGATGATTAGGAGATCCTCCATACTTCTCGTACTATTTGTGTCTTATATGCCTAGCACCCAGTTATTGAACTCAGGAAGTTTATAATTAGTAATGGCAAGTCAGTTTCACTTACTGTTAAGGCATAAATCCTCAATCTCATCCAGCTCACTTGTGCAATTTGACAAATAGTTTTTATCTATTTCATGCATGCCAAATTAGAAACGGAAGTACATTTCTTTATTTTCTCAAAATTAAAAAGAAATGAAATCAACAATGAAATTAATGATTTATAGAAAAATCATAATATACAATCTCACTTTGTAAAATTAATAAATTTGAACCCTAAACATAACATAATTGTTCTTCTTTGATGATTTTCTACATCACATTTTATTTCACTATAAATTGACTATATTTCTTCCTATATTAATTATTCACATATTATAGGGCACATTAATGAAATTAATTAATGAAATAACATTAATAAAAAGGATAAAATATACTCTTTTCACTTGATGTGTTTAGAGCCCAGTAGATAACTAAATCTGTTCTCAAGATTAGTATGTTTTTAGAGTCTAGTTTAAACTTTTAGATAGATAAAATGAAAGAAGGAAAGATACTTGAATTTTGAAGATGTAGAAAGTCTGAAAAACTTTAAATGAGTTTCTGACACTTATGTATTGAATGGAATGTCTTACCTTTTTTATAAATACCTTATCTAGGAATTGGTTAATCTAGACTTCTGAGGAATTTCCTATGCAATACATCTAGTAGTTTTAGGACCTTTTCACTTTGATGACTCTTTCAGAGAAACACTATTGAGAATCATCATCATATTCATTGAAAACCAACATCCCTTAATGTGGATTAAGATATCAAGTTTGCAACAATGAAACATTATGATGAAATTTATTAATATAGCATTATATGTTAAATTACAGAGAAAATTTCATTAAAAGTAAATAAAACATTTGTTGCAAAACTTAATAGTTGGAGGACTAATCAGAATGAGAATGAACTGTATATGTCAAAGCCTTTGATCAGAGAGCAACTTGAAATACATTTTTATCAATCATTCTTTCTCTCTAACAGTCATCTATCACCTGTTATCTACACAAGAAGGTTCATATGAAAAAAAAGGCAAAACAAGAAAAATACATGAAGTTTCTTTTAATTTTCTTTGCTATAATTTAAATAATCCTCTTAAATGGAGTGATATTATATCTGGGTTAGAACATAAGTGGTAAAAGCATATGAAGATAGGTGATGTGAATTGAAGCTGATTTTTTAATATAAATGATTATATCAAGGGTGGAATAGGCTATAATCTTTAAAAATACATATGAAAAAGAAAGGCTTGACTCTACTCACATTCAGAATGAAAAAGGAGAAATAATATCAGAGGACTTAAAAAGACGAGTACAATCAATGGCTAATATAATAAATCATTTAGAAGAATGCAAAAAGGATAACTATATAAATTCCAGATGAAAGGAATATCAGAATATAAGAAATGTATTGCATAATCCTCTGATAATATAGTAACATTTATACACAAATAGTACATTGAGTATCAGTTTTTACTAATATAAAGGTGAAGCTGAGTTATCTCTGGAATATTAATATAAAATTAGTCTCATAGTTAAAATAAAACAAATTTTAAGCAAAGAAATAAACAAGAAAATCTGAATCCTGTAAGTGCAATTGTTTTAATAGGTATTTTTCAAGTTAATATAAATCAATTAGTTATTAGTTATTTTTTGAAGGTGTCTTAGAATGTTTTCTTCTCATCTCTTACTCCTGGAACATTGAAATTGATTAGCCAAATATAAATGCAATATGAAAAAGTGCATGTACTCAGCTGAAAAAAATTCTTTTTACTACATGTCATTTTAGACAATTTGCTATGCAAGAGGCCTAAAAAGTCAGCATTATTGAATCTTCTCTCTCTCTTTCTTTCTTTCTTGTTGTTGCTTGTTTGTTTTTTTGAGACGGTCTTGCTTTGTAGTTCAGGCTGGCCTTGAGCTCACTATGTCGCTCAGGCAAGTCTCAAACTCAGCAGTCCTCCCCTCCTACCTCTGCCTCCCAAATGCTTGGATTACAGACATGAGCCACCACACCCAGCTGTCTCTCTGTTTTTTTTTTTTTCTTTTCCTTTCTCTTTTTTTGGGTACAGTTTATTCGTACATTATATATATACATCACAGTTACACCCCACATTGAGAATTTTTACCAGAATATGATACAACTTAATTCTCATTCCCCCCTCCCTACCTCTCTGACCTCCCCCCACTGCCCCATATACACAAGCATTGTTTCCTTTTCTTACCATCAATTTTTTCTTTCTTCATTATTTACCCCTAAACCCCATTTACCCTTTGAATATTTACTATTTCATAATAAATAGTATTTATTAAAATTATTTCGTGGGCCAGAGGGTTAGCTCAGTGGTTCCAGCGCCTGCCTCGCAAGCGCAAGGACCTGAGTTCGATCCCTGGTAACCACATATAATGCTGGGCGTGGAGACACGCCCACCACCAATCAACACTGCATACCACAATGCTGGACGTGGTGGCTCATGCCTGTCATCCCAGCACTCGGGAGGCAGAGACAGGAGGATTGCTGAGTTCGCGGCGGCTTGCCTGGGCACCATAGTGAGCTCAGGGCCAGCCTGAACTACAAAGCGAGACCCTGCCTCAAAAAGCAAAAAATAAATAAATAAATTAAATAAAATAAAATTCACAATTTACTATCATGCATTCTAGAACACATTTATAACTTCAGTTTCTCATAGCAGAGAAAATATATATTTGCATATCTGTGACCTATTTATTTCACTTATAAATATATCCTGAAGGAATGTCCATTTGAGTATAAATGATTCAGTATCAACATTTTTATGGCACAGTAATACTCCATTTTATTTTAATAAAACACACATCTTCTTTATCCCGTCTAGAGTTGATGGGCATTTGGGTTGTTTCCAAGACTTTGCTATCACAAACTGAGCT
Organism: Thryonomys swinderianus; assembly: GCA_004025085.1. Classification (NCBI taxonomy): domain Eukaryota; kingdom Metazoa; phylum Chordata; class Mammalia; order Rodentia; family Thryonomyidae; genus Thryonomys; species Thryonomys swinderianus. The sequence continues at coordinate 16,507 of PVIC010019527.1, forward strand.
ACTATAAACATGGGTGCACATATGTCACTGTGATAGGAATCTTGTGATTCTTTTGTGTATATCCCCAGCAGGAGAGTAGCAGGGTCAACCTCTAATCCTAGTTTTTTGAGGAATCTCCCCACTGATCTCCATAATTGTTGTACCAGTCTACATTCCCACCAACAGTGGAGAAGGGTTCCTTTTTCTCCACAGCTTCACCAGCATTTGTTGCTGGCTAATTTCAAAATAGCAACCATTCTTTGTGGAGTGAGATATCTCAGTATTGTTTTCATTTGCATCTCTCAAATGGCTAGTGACATTGAGGATTTCTTCATATACTTCTTATCTGTTTTTACTTCTTTCTCTGAAAAGTGTCTGTTCATTTCAGATGACCATTTTTGAATTGGGTCTTTAAATTTGGGGGGACTGATTTTTTTAAAGCTCTTTATATATTCTAGATTGTAGCCCTTTGTCTGAGGAATTACTGGTAAAGATTTTTTCCCATATTGTTGGTTGCCTTTTTGCTCTGCTGATGTGAGGGCGATCTGGTTGCGACATCTGTCACCCCATTGATCATCAGGGTTGGTTCAGCTGATCCAGCTGGCTAGGCAGGTGTCCATTTCTTCCCTCACCACTCTATGTGCGCCCCTCCCGAAGCTGTGTGCTTGGTCAAAGAGGACAACCACCCTCAGTAGAAGAGGACTGTTTCTTCGATCAAGGGTATTTGAGTAGCTGTGCTCCCCTTCTAGAACCTCCAAACAAGCTCTCTGTTTTTCTTTCTCTGTTTCTCTCTGCCTAATTTCTGTTACTTAAAACATTATCTAGGTCTAAAACCAATGTAGTAATCTTCCTTTAGAAATGTCTTCATTAAGCTGCTATACCACAAAGCAGGCAGTTTAACTTGATGATTTTATTAGGACACAATTAACCCTTGGATTCTAAATAAACATCTAGTCCACCTTTTTATTTAGCACCAAGGAAAAGAGCTGCATTAGCTTCTGCAGCCACATTCTGATAAAGCAATATTGACAGGCAGTGTTCTTTGGTGACAAGAAATCAGTGTATAAAGACAATTTAAAGATATTTAATTTTAAAATGCTCATACCTGTACGAAAATAAATTTAATGGTACAAAATGTACAGCCTATTACTGTCAAGAACAAAACTAAAAGATGTGGATAGTTCCCCCTAAATTTTAGGAGTGACAATAAAACCAAAAGCCTTCTTTGTAAGTTCTCACTGAAATACCACTTCAAATGGATTCATGCAATCAAAAATCCATATTTTAGATTCAACCAAATGACAATTTGTTTTTGTGATAGCCTCTCTAATTTCTGAAGTTTAAAATTGAATTCTGAAAAGTTAGGAACTAGAAATAATTTAGGTATTAAAAATTAGGTATGGGGGGCTGTAGATTTGGCTCAGTGGTTCCAGCGCCTGCCTCACAAGAGCAAGGTCCCTGGTTCGATCCCCGGTAACCACATACAACAATACTAGACTTGGTGACTCACACCCACTTGCAATTAGTACATCATATACCACAGATGCTGGGCTTGGTGGCTCAAGCCTGTAACTTTAGCACTCGGGAGGCAGAAGCAGGAGGATCGCTGAGTTCCATGCTTGCCTGGGCTACATAGTGAGCTCAGAGCCAGCCTGAACTACAAAGCAAGACCCTGTCTCAAAAAAAAATTAGGTATGGCACAATAAATTAAATGGATTTACATGATTTGGTTAATACACAATACATAATATATTCTTGATTATTTTTTTCAAAAGAATCTTTTGGTAAATCTGTCTTATATTTTGTATCTTCTCTATGGAATATATAAAGTGAACAGGAATAAGTACAGTGAGGATCCTGTGTAAATATGATCACAAAAAATTAGTGGACTACAAATATTAATTTTCCATTAATTCATGTGAATTATTTTAGGAGACCTAGTCATGGTGCCTCTGTAAGTCTTTTGAGTTATGATGGTTCCTTAGGAAACAAATATGTTGATATCTAACCTCTAACCATCATATTAAGTCGTATGGCCTCTTGTAAAAATGATTAAATTATGAGGCCTTTCATCTTGCAAAAGGATTAAAGTCCTAAAACAAAGCTTCAGAAACCTCGGCTTTGTTGGTGCTCTGTCTTCTGCCATGTGAGGACACAGCTCTGTCATTTTGGGCACAAAGCAGAGATGTGCCATCTTAAAGCACGCCATCTTAACAGACACCAAATCTGTCAATACTTCATGTCATGTTTTCTATCCTTTCAAGCCATGTAATATGGATATTTATCATTTATAAATTGACTATTCTGTGACTTTTTTTTGTCAGTACTGAGGATTGAACTTGGGCCCTTGTGCATCCAAAGTTGGCGCGGTACCACATGAGCTAAATCCCCAGTCCTCTGTGACATTTTTGTAACATAACAATGAAGACAGGAATAAGTAGTGATAAGCAGAAGGAAATGCGATAAAAGTACTTAAAATTCTGTGAGCATCTTTGTGACTTATAATGGATAAAAGTTACATGGCTTTAAAGTCCTGTAAAAAACCTATATTACTGTAATTAGAACATCAAGGGTAGTTCTGGAAGAAGCTCAGAAGGGGAGAGCTACCTGGAAAGTATCAGCCATAGAGATATCTAAGTCATCATGCACGGAGTATTGGTAGAAAGATGGACAGTAAAGGTCATATGACATGGTCTTAGGCAGAAAGGAGAGATACAAACTGAATGTGACAGCACACCCTTGCGACCCCAGCTACTCGGGAGGCTGACCTATAACAAGTCCAAGACCGGTTTGGAAAAGTAGTGAAATCTGGATCAAAATGAAAGTGAAAAACGCTGGAGATGTAGATCAGTCTTGGAGTACCCTCGGCTTGACCTCTGGTAACACACACAGAAGGGGATAGGGGGAGAAGAGGAGGAGGAGGAAGAGAAGGAGGAGGAGGAGAAGAGAGAGAGAGACAGAGAGAGAGAGACAGACAGACAGACAGAGACAGAGAGACAGAGATCCTACCTTCTCTCTTCTGCTGTGTGAGGACCTCACTCTCCTCCTCGAGAGGATACCGCACCAGAGCAGGAAGAAGGCTGTAGACACACAGACACTGAATCTGTCTGCAACTTGACGGACCTCACGATGCCATTAGGATCCAGGGCACCAGCCTCTATCAGTGTTTTGGTAGTTTGATGAGTATTCAAGGTTGGGCCCTTTTGCATATTTTCTAGACACACTAGAGACATATTTACTTTTGATAAATTAGTTATATTTATTTGTATTTATTTATTAATATTTAAATGTATAATTATAAATTATTTAGAACCTGCCTTTTTAAAATTGCATGTTATCTGAGAAATTACTACCCTCTTTTAGTGGTGGCTATGCATGAGAATCACTGGAAGGATAGTGGAAAAATAATTACCCCAAAACCATCTCTAGGAAGTACAGATCCTTGTGAGTGAAGTCAGGTGTGTAAAATCTGGGGCTCTGGGGAAGGGTGAGTTGTGGGAGATCCAGGGCCCCATAATTTTAAGGCTTTATAAGGTTACAAATTCACATTTTTGGCAGAAACCCCCTGGAATGCTATTAAAGCTCTTGGCAAATATGGACGATGTTTCAGTGGCTGTATCAAGACAGAAGTCCTGAGCAGAAAGATCTTTTTACACATTGCAAGACTGTAGAGAAATGCTCTCTCAGGTGAAAATAAAAGTAACTTTTGGCTGTAAAAATGGCTCAATCCAATCCCTTTGAGTCAAGATAATAAATCTGCACAAATTTGTCCCTGAGGAAAAATTTTCATTTTCAGAGCACTTTCCCATTTTTATAATGGAGGAAAGAGCAATAAACAGCTCATGGCAAAACAGCTATTCTACACTGCACTCTCTGATTTTGTTTGAACCGGTGGAAACTGTCCCTCTCCTTTGGACAAGAGGAAGTTACAAGGTTTTTACATTTGTTTTCTATGAAATATAATAAAATAATTCAGCATTGGGAAAGAAAAACATATACAATCTTGATATATTCATATATTTATGTTATCATTTTAATTAAATAACTATAAAAAAGTTTATATTTAGTCAAAAAATCCCTTGGCTTTTTTGATAATTCCTGGAAATACCAGACATTAATCCTTTATTGGGTGGAAATCCACGTAATCCTGTTTTAGCTGCATTCTAGTGACAAGTTCTACATAAATTCCATATATTCACATAAGTATGACTGGTCACTTAAACTTCATTTTGGCCTACTTAGTTAGAAAACTGGAGTATGTATTGATATTTTCAAATTGTTAGCATGCATCGAGCGTGATTTAGATCAACAAAACTGTTGGCCATTTTGTGTGTTTTTTTTTTTTTTTTTTGAAACAGAGTCTCACTTTGTAGTTCAGGCTGGCCCTGAGCTCACTACGTAGCCCAGGCAAGCCTCAAACTCAGCAATCCTCCTATCTCTGCCTCCCAAGCGCTGGGATTACAGGCGTGAGCCATCACGCCTGGCCATTTTGTTGTTTTTTGATACAGCTTTTCTGAAAGAGGGAGATTCCCCTCCACTTATATATTTTCTACAACTACTTTTGCATTATAATGACAGTGTTCAGTGGTTACAAAGACCATATGTTCCGTAAGACCTAAAGTGTTGACTATACAGTCCTTAGAGAAAAAATTGCCAACTCTTGTTTTAGACTGCTGGCAATATCGTCTCTTCTCTAAAAATTGCTTTAGCTATAATGGATGGGTGAGGTAACTAGGTGGAGATAGCTTGTTCTATAAATGACAGGAAGTTGTCAGTGAGGCTGGACTGTGTACACTTTTGCATACATGAGGACCAAAAATGCCTTGGTGCACAGATCCCTCAGACAGCTTCAGTGAGCCAAGCAGTTTCCTTTAGTAAGGAGGTTAGCAAGAGTCTTCTTCCTTTTCTTTTTTTCTCATAAAACAAGTAGTCTAAAAGTTTACAGTTTTTAATTCCACTTCTATTTTTGAAAGAATACATAACCATGATGTTATTAAAGAATTAATTTTTTGTAACTCAAACAACCAAGGATACTTTTCTGGTTCCTTCTTCATTCAAGCAATGTTGTATTTTTTTTCTTTTTAATTAGCAAAGAAAGAATATCATCTTTACAAATGAATTTGAGGTTATACAAATATTCTTATTGAGCCTGAAAAATTATGTTGGTTAATTATTACAAATGAGATAAATATGTTGCAGTTAAAATTCTATCTAGAGCTGCCATAAGTAGAACATGCTTAAATGAAGGACAATTTGATAACGGTGGTGGATAGTTGATTGTCTTACGTTAATTCCACTCATGCTGTCTTAGAGTCAAGAAACATTAACATATGCATAGACATTTTCAGTGTGAATATAAGGCAAATTTTGTTTTAAATGTGACATCTGATGTCTAAATTTAAGAAAGTCCATTAAATAAAAGCATTATATACAGTTGGACCGCCTGACTGCAGGACACAGTGTTTCCTCTAGGATTAGGTAAATTAAGGTACCTAATGACAGGACAGTGTTATCTTGAGGAGTTATAGCACGGTCCCTATCTGTATATGTACATGAATATAATATATATTTATACATGCAATACAGCTATTACTTTATTTGGTTAATGGTTTAATCCTTAAGAATTAGAAAGGTAAATAAATAATTAATAAAATACATATGTTAAGATAAACTAATGTACTAAGTAAAAAAGTAAAGTCATTGAAAGTGTAGTTTGCATATACTTATAACTGGAGTGTACTTTTAGCTTTAGTTTTGTTTATAAAATTCAATAACAAGAAAAGCTACCATATCAGGTTGTCATAAGGACTACAATATTAAATAAATACAATGAATTTAGAATGATACCTAGCATAGAGTAGATGCTTATAAAAATAACTTGATATGACTCTTACTACTGTTATTAGTCATTATTATTTTAATTCTATGTTTAAGAAGAAAAGAACAAAAGAAGCACTCTCCAGACTTCAAAATCAAAGTATAAAGTGTTTTAAAAGCATAAGAATGATTCAACAACATAAAAATATTAGCCAGATGTAGAAAAGTAAAAATACTTATACAAATCTACTTATATGTAAATATATGCATATGTACATACATGTACAGATATTTGTGTACTACATGTATAAGGTTAGTGTATATTTTAGCACATTTTAATTATGTATTATATACAAGTACATTTTTATAACAGTGTACATAAACAAAAAGAATGAATTGAACACCTAAGTGAATGCAGTTGTGGATGAAATCACCATGAACAATACACAAGAGGATAACAAAAAAGAAAGGTTGGACTGGAGATTTAGCTCAGCAGTTCCAGAGCCTGCCTAGCAAACTCAAGGTCTCTGGTTTGATCTTGGATAACCACATGTAACACTACCAGGTGTGGTGACTCGCATCCACCAGCAAGACAATCACTACCACATTACACAATGCCAGGTATGGTGACTCACAACTGTAATCCCAGCACTCAGGAGGCAGAGGAAGGAGGATTGCTGTGAGTTTGAGGCTAGCCCAGGTTACATAGTGAGCTCAGGGTCAGCCTGAACTACAAAGTATGACCCTGTCTCAAATAAATTTTAAAAATAAATAAATAGGGGCCAGAGATTTAGCTCAATGGTTCCAGCGCCTGCCTCACAAGAACAAGGTCCTGAGCTCAATCCCCAGTAACCACATACAATGCTGGGCATGGTGACTCACGCCCACCAGCAATTAATACCACATACCACAGTGCAGGGCGTGGTGGCTCACGCCTGTAATTCCATTACTCGGCAGGAGGATTGCTGAGTTCGAGGCTTGCCTGGGCTATATAGTGAGCTCAGAGCCAGCCTGAACTACAAAGCAAGACCCTGTGTAAACAAACAAACAAACAAACAAACAAACAAATAAATAAAATGTTTAAGAGGCACAAGAGTAAATTAACATTTGTCAGATAAAATTTCAATAATAAGCAAATGGAAGAGTAAGTATTAGAACATGGTGGAGAGATGTAATCAGAGATGAAGACTTAGGTGATGAATGAAAAAAGCTGAAATAACGAAATGAAATGAATCCTCGTTTTCAATACCAAGTACTAAGCAACAGAAAAAAATAGATGCATGGAAACTTAGATATTTTAAAAGACATAACTCAGAATATTTTATAAAACAAATGATATTAGTTTGAACATACTTCAAATGCATGCTCTTGAGTTAAAAGTATCAGGTACAGGGCATATTTATTAACTCTATTTGTATAAAGCTAAAATGACAGGAGCAAGAGTTTGTGAATATAAAAAATAAACGAAAGGGAATATGTACTCTGTTTTCCTTCTGGGCAATTCAAAATTAGAAATGTGCATAAATGATCAATTTTTGGAAATAATATATATTAACTTAGTAGGACTTAAGGGAAAGGAGATTTAAATCTTTGTCTTTCAAAAATAGTAAAGAGAGAACAAGTCAGCGTAATAAAATATTTAGATCAGTTAGTTGATAGTTGTTGGTGCCCTTCAAATATTTCAGGAATTTTTAAATTAAGCTCTAATGAGCTTTTAGATTTTTTTTAAAAGACAATTCAGAAAATTCTTCGGAGAGATCTTCATTAATTAGGTGTTTAACATTGTGCTTTGGTTAAAGTTTTTTTTTTTTTTCCAAAGATTCAAATAAGCTGAACTACAAGGAATGTACCTTATCACACAGAAAATTAAGGAGCTATATGTCTTGCCAGGAACTGAAACTGTGGTTCCAGAAAGTCTAGGAATTTTAGCACTAATACACAGTCCACTAAGGGTGATTTTTAAGAGATATTTACAAATTGTAAGTTCCAAATTTAACCTTTACTAGCAGTTATAACATAATTTAATGTGAAAATATATAAGCAGTTTTTTTAAAAATTAAAAATGTTTTCACCAAGAACACAGATTATAAAGTTGGAACAATGAACGAACACATGCAAACTAAAGAATACAGAAGCACACAAACTTTCTTTTTGCTTGAGGTCCAGCATTTGTATAAAATGTAGGACCAACAATGATAGCTAGTTTGATGCATGGAATGCTTTCCTTTATTTTCTGTTTGCAGTGTGGTTAAGGTACAATGATAAAAGCAATTTTATAGAAATGAGAGTTATACAGCCTATGGGCTCAGAAATGAGATAGGTTCTCTTGTGCTATGATTCCTCTGCCCTTTTCTGCTGATGCAGCAGAATCTTTCTGGACACAGAGGAGTGATCAGTGCATTTTTAGAGGTGCCACTTTTTACCATTTAGTTTTAGGCTACCACAATTTTTTATTGACTTTGGTGACTAATGAAAGGAAGTCATTTAAATTTTAAAGTCTTTGAGAATTTAACCAAGGCAGCTTGCTTTTTAGTGGAATGTTAGGGAATGAGGATAATAAGAATTAGTGCTCTGCATCTTTTCTGAGATTTTGTTTGGTTGTTTTGATATAGTCTTGCTGTGCGGTCCAGCCTGGCTTCAGCTTCCTGAATGCTAGGATTTTAGACATGAAACCACCCCCAGCCTCTGTATTCTGTTTAAAAATTGTTTCTAAAACTACAAACACATACATAGATATTAGTAATAGAAAGTCCTTACTTAGAATACCTGCACACTGTTTTTTGAAAGTTCTAAGTGTGTCACTCAGAAATACCTAAGAAAATGTTGGTAAAAATTCAAATTTACTTATATTGTACATGCTGTTTTGTTATATTCTGAAGCAAGTTATGAAGGGAGTTAAAGAGCATGTATTGGTTTGTTTATGACAGTTACTTTTACTGAAATTAGTAAATGAAGTGGAAGCAGTTGGTAGTGCAAGCTATTTTTCTCCCTTTTTTGAAGCTAAATAAAAGTGACATGAGGAACAGAGTTGTGTATAAGCTGGAAGGGATAGTATTCTTCACTCACGTAGGCACCAGCACCTAGACCAACATGCTCTGCACAGTATCATAGTCTATGGACTATATTTTTAATTATAGCGAATGCTATAATTGGAGGGACAAAATCATCATTAGTTACTAGTACTTTCTCCCAGGCATTTGGAAATAAACCATGTACTGTAAAGAATATGTATAGAGAGTCTCATCCAGTATTCATGAAGATGAGTTACTCTAAACCTAAAATGAATGACAAAATAACTATTAATCCTGTAGTAATAAATCATCTCTAACACAAATTCCTTTTGCTCTACAAGATTAGAATATGCTGAAAATCAGAAACAACAAATTTGCATCTGATTACTGTGTCATAAGTTTCAGTACTCCAAAATAAGATATGCTTGAAATCAAGTAATGATGAAATTTAAAAATTTTTGTAGGTTTATTTTTATGCAGTTAAAATTTACTAGGCACATATTATATGTTAGACATTGTTCTACATGATAGGAACACAACAGTGATTGAAGAAAACAATGAAGAAGGAAGTAAGATAAAACATGCATATGTACATTAATTAGGAGAGGTTGCAAGAATATAGATTAAGTGTAAGGGAACTGCAGTATGTACTTAGCTGTGTTGTCTTCTTTAGTTCCTTTATGTGTCAGGCATTGGTGTGGGTGTTGAAATAGCAGTGATGGGAGAAAGAAAAGATTTTTAAATTAAAGAAATAAAAATACAGTTCTATTAGGAAGAGTGACACGGGAGAAAATAAAGGAAGATTACACAATATATTGCCAAGAGATCTTTTCACAGATGTCAAAAATTATCTGAACTAATAAAAAGAGAATAAAGCAGGAATAGAGTTATCTGAGGAATATAGTTCATAAAAATCAAATATTTTACATTAATACTAAGATAGGAGTGAATTTGGTAAATTGGAGCCAAAAAACAAAGTCACTGGATGAGGGAGGAGGTCAAATTCTATGTAGGGACAATGAAATACAAAATGTGTATCACAGAAAAATTGAGATACTGTTTTCAGGGAATTGGAAAGCTTTTTCATAATTTTGAGAAGATGTGTCATGTAATCTGATTCGTGTGTTGTCTAGCCTACACCAGTTATATGAGGTAAGAGAAAGTAAAGACGGTTAAGGAGCTTGTGTTTCTTCAGTATGTAACAGGTAATGAGAGTCTTGGAAACAAGAGTCCTGGGAGGCCTTCATATCATTTAAAAAGTTTTATTTACAAGATGAATGAAATGGGGAAAGTTATTGGAATGTTTTAAACAAAAGAATTGTAGGTTTCCTATTTGAAAGGATTATTGGTGTGCAGGGCATGATTGGGCTGGAGTAAGGTGGAAGCAGGAAAACCCTGAAGGAAACAGGGACAGCATCCAGGGAAAAGTGTTCAGGGACCGAAGGCCCTCCTCATGCTACACAGATTTTAGAATTAGAGCAGAGAAGATTGCCTGAGAGGTTCGATAGAACACACAAGGGAAAAAGATGCAACATGAATGCCCCAGGGTTACTTTTCATGTGGGCAGTTAAAAAGATGATATAATCACCAATCAAAAGAAGACATGGAAGAAGGTTTGGGTTGAATATTAGGACTTCAATTTTATATATACTTTATTATATGTGCCTTAATGATGTTTTGCTGAAGAAATTGAAAGGTAAAAGAAAATAATAGCCTCAGTAAGTTCATTACTGATTTAGTGAAGAGTAGTTAAATGATACAGGATGCATGCCACTCATGTACATCCTAAATGTAGAGGTTTTTTCATGATAGTAGTTAGTTCCTCCCTACTAGTTTCTTTATTTGGACACTGTAACAGTAGGCCTTAGAGATTTAATGGCTTATCTCCAAAGATTTTAAAGTTTAATAGTCACAGTTAGTGGAAAAAATTCATGTCTACCAACATTATTTCTGTGGGGAATGTAGAGAAATGAATCATTTATTCATTGTCAATGGATGTACTCAAAACATAACTTCTTCTGTCATGTCTAATGAATAAAATAATATAAGGGATTTCATTGTGTGCCTTAGCATTGACCTTCTATTTTATATGTCTTTATGTATTTAAACTACATATATAGTTTGAATATAGATAGAAATGTTTAACAGGGGAGAAAGATCTTTAAATATGAATAAGAGTTCTCAGGAAATGGCCTTACAATCACTACACTGATTTTTCTTAGAATCTCAGGTTGGGCTTCAACCATTATTTTTGTAATAAACAAATGTTATTTATCATTTTTTTCCCTGACCCTGCCATACAATAATGCTACGCAAGCTAATGCTTGCTAAATTATAAATGCGTATTCATCCTGATTTCCTATTTCATCCAACAAGGGGATGGTTCGATCATAACACATTAGCCTAGAACAAAATAGCCATATGGTACATCCACTTTGGAATAAATAACTCTTACCAGCTTCTAAATTAATATTTTTCCACATATATTCTCTGCTTAAATTCCAACTATTAGATAAACAAACTTCAAGTAGTATATAGCAATCTGCTGACTGGGGTAAATTTATTTCTCCCACATGGAATGTGAGATAGCTTGATAATACCTTATCTATAGCAAAGCTGTGAAGTGAGAAAAATTAATGCCAGGAGTCTAACAAAACAGTCATTCTAGGGAGATTTCTGATTCTTTTTCCCTTGGGTTATTTGAATATTCTAAAAATAACTTTCTGACTTTTTTTGCAAAGAACAAAAGGAGAGTAGCATAATAAAAGGAGTGACGATCGCTAATTATGTATCTGAAAGCATTTCCTTCAGCATTTCAGCATATTGGCTTATGCATTTCAGAGTGCAAAACATTCCACTGTCATTGTTTGCATCTTGTTTATGCTCATTGTCATGGATTAAACTAAAGGAGATCTTTTAGGCCACCAGAAATTTTTGATTTGTGTAATATCTGAGTGAAAGTACAATGGTCTTTGTAAAAAGCAAATCTTTTAATGTCATCATTTTCATATTTGATCTGTTTATTTTGTTCTTTTTTTGTGCAGGTCTGTTTGAACGCTTTTCACTAGACTAGTGAACTGATACTCAAATTTATGTCTTGACTATTTACAGAAGTATTTTGAAGTTGGGAGACCTGAAATTAAAAAATGCTGCTTTTTAATGCTTTTGTTATTTTTCTTCAGGGATTACATTATACAAAACATGTGTTCGCTGTAATTTTCTGACTCTGGTCAATTCTTTTTCTAACATTTTGGTCTAAATTGTAGTGATGCAATACCTGATATTCATGTAAATATTTTTCTCTACTTCCTTTTACTTTTTCTGATGACACATCTTATTTTTCCATGTCGTTAGCTTTTTCACTTCTATTGAAGTGTAATGGACAAAGAAAAATTGTATTATTCAAAGTATATTTTGCACTGTATATTGATGAATTATGCAGTCTGAAGTGATTGAGTCAGGAATTTAAACATATTTACAAACTTCTTTTCTGTGTGTGTGCTAAGAACACTTGAGATCTACTCTGGTAGCCAATTTCACTGATTCAGAGCATCATCATTAGCATACTCACCCTGAAATACGTTAGTTCTTGCAAACATATTTACCTTATAACTGAGAGTTTGTCCCCAACTCTCCTATTCCCTTGACCCTTATCGGGTATCCTTCTAACTCTGTGATTTTTGTTTCTATTTTCAATATCTATATCTCCATTTTAAGTGAAGAATTAGTCTTTTTATTCAGAAGAAGTGTGACCTTTTCAGCAATAACTGGAAGAGGTAAAACATTTAATAAAGAATAGTATCAGAAATAGCAGTATGATATATTTACCTAGAAAGGATGATTGCTTATAGTGTATGAACATGAAATATGGGACCCAATCAGAGAAGCGATGTCCTATCTCCTCACATTAAGTCACTGCCTTGGTATCACATTGCACATGTGGATTCACTGACTGGGAACCATCTGGCTATTACTTACGTGGAAGTTTGTATAAAATATGAGAAATCTAGCAAAATTATTGATTACTATTTAGAGGCAATGCTTAAGTTAGAAATTTGTTAAGTCTTTATCATTAAGAGTTTAGTGTTACTTTATTAACTTCCACATTTGTAACCTCTCTTCATTGGCAGTTTGCTATAGACTCCTCCAGAGAAAAGATCGCTCCATTGGTGAACTGTTTTTTTTTTAATCGTTTTCCTGATTAAAAATGAAAGGATTCTTTTGTGATTAAGATAAAGAAATATCTTAATGAATTTCAGAAAATTATATAATTGTTTTTATTTTTCCAAACAAATAGAAATGAATTATATTACTGAAGCTGTCATAAGTTATTAAAATAAAATAAGACCATCCCTTTTTATCTTTTTTAAGTCTTGCTGTTGTCTCTATAGTTTTCTTTTTAAGTTTGTTAATATATACTTATTAAAAGTAAGTATTTAAGGGGCATAGTGCAATGGATCTTTTTAGCCATTCCTTACTTTTTATATAATTTGTGTTTATTACAATGGAAATATAGGAACATGAAGGCACAAAAATAATTAGAGTGTATGGTAGATATTGTCAAATAGAAAAGATTAAAAGGGAAATGATGGGTAGGGGTAAGTAATGAAGGGAGAGAAAAAATATGGTATAGAAAGGGAAATAAAACATGTATATAGAGGTGAAGGGTTGTAGGATGGGGAGGGGAATGGAAAAGCATGAGAATTATGTCACGTCATATACTGGTACAAATTCTCAATGTTGAGTATGTTCATGGTATGTATATAAAATGTATCATTAAAGATTCTTTAAAAAGAAATAATTAGAAAATACAAATTATACATAATACCAAGAATATATTACTTTTTTTTTTTTTTTTTTTTTGAGACAGGGTCTCGCTTTGTAGTTCAGGCTGGCTCTGAGCTCACTATGTAGCCCAGGCAAGCCGCCGCGAACTCAGCAATCCTCCTGTCTCTGCCTCCCGAGTGCTGGGATTACAGGCGTGAGCCACCATGCCCAGCATTGTATGTGGCTTCCAGGATCAAACTCAGGATATTGCACTTGCAAGGCAGGCGCCGGAACCACTGAGCTAAATCTCCGGCCCGAGAATATATTACTATTAATATTTCAGATTTACCATC
>PVIC010019528.1:0-30527 GCA_004025085.1 Thryonomys swinderianus
GTGACTGTCCTACTTTTATAGGTACTAGATTTGGGGACATCCTGTCCCAAATCCCATTGGGCTGTTCTCCACCCAATGCCTAAACTCAAAACTCGGGGTCCTGTTAGCAAAGACAGAGCCCTGGCTGTTGTGTGGATGTCAGCAATACTACTGAACTGTCAGGGAAAAAAAAGAGTACAATTGTATTTTAACAAATCACAGAAAAAAAATCAATGAAACAGATTTTCTGCTTCTCAGTTGTTTACACTCCTTCAGCTAAAATACCACACACAAAATCATCTATCCCTCACACTGAAAGCATCTATGGAGGGGAATTTGAAACCAAGTTTTTGCTAATGAGAAAGTTTGTGTAAATCTTAGAGAAGTTTTAGTGTTTTCAGTATTCATTCAGAGATATCCACACAGTATTTATGATGTTGCAGCCTTGACTTGTAAAACTAGTTATGGTTTCTCTCTCTCTCTCTCCCCCCACCCCCCTGGCTTTTTTCTCCTATTTGACAGTTTAATAAGATACTACAGCCTTAATTTTTTTAATTAGATGGGCCCTTTGGGATGAGATTTGTCTCAATAACTGGACCACAATGAGGCATGGTGGTTTATGCCTGTAATCCCAGCACTTGGGAGGCTGAAGCAGAATGGCCATGAGTTTAAGGACAGCCTGAACTACATAGCAAGACCCAATTGGACCACAGAACCAGTTCTGGATCCTTTCTTAAACTTTAAAATTGAAAGTTCTCATAATACAAATGTTTCACACCACAAGTTTTAAAAGATTAATTTTTTTGGTTCAAATGGTGTTGACTTGCATATTTAAACCGATTCTTCTCTAATTTTACTTTTTTCTCATTTCTTCACAAATGATGACAAATCTAAGTATTATTGTATTGCAAAGACTATATCAGAAATTGGTGGCATTGAATGGAAGAACCAAATATAATTACTACCTTTGATCAATCGATAACTTTTAGAGAGTTGGTTTGTTGTGTTTCCAGTTTGGACGAGGAAAGAGAAGAGAATAAAGAAACAAAAAGAAAACACCAGCCATACAGAATCCATCCTTGGCAACTTGACAAGTCTTGGGTTGCATATTAGAAATAATTGTGAACCAATTTTCAGTCTGTACTTAGGAACAAACATTTTCTGCTTTGTAAATTGGCTTTCTGACTATGAAGATCATTACAACATTATACTACAGAGAATTGGAAAAGCAGTTATTCTTCACCTCGCCATCTTAATAACAATGACTAACACCTAGGTAAACACTAGACTCTTCAGATATATCTTATTTACTGATTGTAATCGTGTATGTGTGTGTGTGTCTGTGTGTGTGTGTGTGTGTGTGTCGGTGTATATGTGTGAGAGACCGAGTTTCACTTTGTAGTTCAGGCTGGCCCTGAGCTCACTGTGTAGCCCATGCAAGCCTCGAATTCAGCAATCCTCCTGCCTCTGCCTCCCGAGTGCTGGGATTACAGGCATGAGCCACCACACCTGGCATCATGGTGTGTGGTACTGACTACTAGGGGGTGTGAGTCACCATGCCCTGCATTGTTGTATGTGGTTACCGGGGATCAAACCAGGGACCTTGCTTGCCAGGGAGGAGCTGGAACCTCTGAGCTAAATCTCTGGCCCTATAAATACTATTCGACATCATGTCACCTCTATTCCTTTGGCCTTAAATATACGCTTCTTAACATCTCCATGTTTTTCTAAGTTTTATTTCTATCAAAGTTAGACTTTAGAGCCAGTAATTCTTAAAGTTCTAATGTGAAAACCAACCCTTTCCTCCACCTTCATTTCCTCCTCACCCAAGGCAATCACATTACTCGTCTGGTTTGGTTGTCATTTTTTTTCCCTCTGTGTTGTTGTCCGAGGCAGTCACCACCGAGCAGGGTTCCGAGGTCAGGTCAGACGGGAAGGGGGAGGCGCGGAGTCACCACGCAGACTCCACGGAGGTCTGGAGAACACTTCCGCCTGTATCGAGGGTTGCATACACTCACACAGGGAACAGAGAGAGGGTGTGGCTTCAGTGTGGTTCCATCTGACTGGCTGATGTAATATCCTTGGCTCCGGGTGTGTGGGGCGTGTCCGCGGAGGACTCCTGGTGACATGATCCGCGAAGCACAATCCAATAGCCGCCCGGGAAAAAGCAGGATGCTGCGGCCATCACCTGTGGCTTCTGCAGCCTTGTGACACCTCTGGGAGCCACCCACTAGCCTTCCCCACCCAGGCGCCACTCATGGGGACCCAGGGTCCCACTGTGTTCTCCTTGACCGTGGGGGGAACAAGGCTGAGTACCTACTACGGTCAGCTCTTGGATGAGCAAAAGGGGAGCAGGAGTCACCCTGCCAGCTATAGTAAGTGTGTACGCATGGGAGACAGTGCTCAGTCCCTTCCTTAGGGCTCTCACAGCGTCCGACGAGACGTGGGTGCGACGCGCTTAACCCAGCCAGGCTTGAACCTTCCCCTCCACGCTAAGCAAAATGCTCCTGTTACTTCTTCTGGGATTTTCTTGGTCCCTTGGGAAGAAGATGATAGTTCTTACAGATCCCCGGTCTCTGCAGGGACCCTTCCTGACCCCTTTGTCCTCCTGGTACAGCTGCACCATAATTGGGGTAGGGTGCCTGCTGGTCACCTGCGTCATAAACCACTCATAAAACCACATGTAAAACACTATGCCCTATTGTAAAATTTTATTACTTTTCTATGGATTTCCCCCCAAAGTGAATGTCCTGTTCTGTTGGTTTAGTCACCTGCAGACTTACTACTTAGTTATAACTCGAGCTTTTCCCGAAGTCCACTGGGCTCAGCTGTCTGACACTGTGTCGGTGCTGTCTGCCGGACAGCTTCCCCAGAGCCTCTGTGCCTGCTGGGATTGCTTTCACCTTCTCCCTGAAGCTCCGTTTTGTCTCTGACATTGACTGTTATGCTCACAGCTTCCATGTTTTCCTCTTCTTGGTACAGCCCTTGTATTTTGTGGATCATATCTTCCAGGATCTTTCTGAGAAAAAGACTCGTAGGAAGAGAGCTTGGTGATCTTGTATGCCTAAAATACCATCATGCTAACTTACTCCTGTGTAACAGTTTAGCAAGGTATAGGATTGTATTTTAGAAATTGTTTTCCTTTAGGTTTTCAAAGGCATGGTTTCATGTCCTTCAGCTCCACGGGGTGCTGTTGAAGAGCTCAGCTATTCTGGCTCCTGATCTTTCGCGTGAAATCTATTTTCTTCCTCTCTTGGAAGGTCTGAAGATTCCATTTCCTGATAAGTGCCATGGAGTGCAGGGTATCCAAAGCCTTCACAAAGTACGTCCTTCTGTGTATCTTTTCAATCTGCACACTCAGATCCTCCAAGTCTGAGAAAGTTTATTTTCTCTTTTCTCTCTTTGAGTTTTCTATTTAACCATCAATTTTCTTAACAATTTATTTGTCTCTGTTTTTTCTCTTTTCTCATTCCATCCTCACTTGAAAACTGGAACTGCTGGTATCATCTCTATTTCTGTTGTTTTTCTCTGTCTACCATCTCTTTGTCTATTTTTAATAAAATTTCCTCACATTTCCATGTAGCACCATTACTGAATTAGTTCTACTATTTTATTTACACTGGCTCCCGAATCCTCTTTCTTGTCCTGGTTATTTCTTTTCTTGATGCTCCTTTCCTCTACTTAATAATTACAGTGAGCCAACCCAGGGTATGAATGATAGTTCAGGTAGGTGTTTGCGTTTTGGTGTTTTTGTTGCTGGGAAGAGAGTCATTTCATTCCTGTATAATACATTTGGGCTGGAGATTTAGCTCAGTGGTTCTGGTGCCTGCCTGGCAAGCATAAGGTCTCTGGTTCAATCCCCAGGAACCACATGCAACAATACATGACTCACGCCCACCAGCAATCAGTACCGCATATCACAGTGCCAGGCGTGGTGGCTCACGCCTGTCATCCCAGCACTCGGGAGGCAGAGACAGAAGGACTGCCGAGTTCGAAGTTTGCCTGGGCTACATAGTGAGCTCAGGGCCAGCCTGAACTACCAAGTGAGACCCTGTCTTGAAAAAAAAAGTAGTTTTTCTCAGATTCTGTAGTGCAAGATTGTTCACTTACACTTGCAAGTGTGCCACAACAAACTCACAGAAACAGTAAATTCGCGCTTACCTAGCTCTGGGGAGCTTGGGGGAAATGGAGTGATGCTAATTAATACAATTTTCTTCCTGAGGTTATAAAAATATTTAAGATTAGATTATAGTTTACAAGTGAACATGCTAAGAACCACTAATAAAATAGTAGAAATGTACCAATTCATGTTAGATGTGTAATGTTTAACGGAATATTTCAAACAAAAGGATAACAGCAAAATGAGTAAAAGTTCCGTGCGCGCAGGGGTTCATCAGTCAGTGGGTTGAGCTCTTTAGTTAGAAAAGCTCTCACCCCGTACCTCGTCTCTCTTCTCCGGTAAGCAGACTCCCCAGGAGAGGCTCTGGCAGTCTGTGCCGCCTGGAGGTCGAGGCTGGCTGCCGCAAGGCGAGGAGGGAAGTGGAGGGGAGGAGAGGCGGCCCTCTGGAACCCCAGACTGACACCGCGCATCTGCCCGGTTGGGGGTGGTCGCAGCCTGTGCTGCGGCCCCAGCCCGCTTAGCCTCTGTTCTAGAACCTGTCTAAGGAAACAGACTTGAGCAAGGGCAGCCGGCCAGCGACAGAAAGGCGCTTCGTAACCAGACTTTCAGCAACAGGATTTGCCTTAACTGCCCCATCTCCTCACCGGCTTCCCGGCGCCTCCAATTCCTGAGCTTTGTGAGGGGTCCACAGTCAGATTCCCCTCGGCTTCGACCTCTTTTTGAGTTTTGGGGGAGGGACCAAGAGGAAAAATGTGTTCTTATCACCTTTACCTGAGCTTAAATACACATTTTACTTTCT
Source organism: Thryonomys swinderianus (assembly GCA_004025085.1). NCBI lineage: Eukaryota > Metazoa > Chordata > Mammalia > Rodentia > Thryonomyidae > Thryonomys > Thryonomys swinderianus. The sequence goes on from PVIC010019528.1 coordinate 4,899, forward strand.
CCAAATATTTAGGATCATTACAACGTACACTATCAAAATGACTTTTTAACTTAAAATTTTAATTTGGAGAAAAATGTGCATAAGAGAAACACTTGTTTCTGGATAAAGTCCATCTGTTTCGGGCAGAATCAAAAGATTTGAAAAAATTTCTCCCCTATCAAAAGTGGAAATATGTTTCATATAGAGGTATGAAAACAAGTCCTCTGTGAATTTAGAGAGCCATTTAACTGCATTTAAAGTTGTAAGGCTTAGCCAAGTGTGATGGCACGAGTATAGTCTCAGCATTTTGGGAGGCTGAGGCAGGAGGATCACAAGTAAGAGCCCAGCCTGGGCAACTTAGCAAGATCCTATGTCAAAGTAAAATATAAGAAAAGGGTTGGTCTCAGCACTCGGGAGGCAGAGACAGGAGGATTGCTGAGTTCGCGGCGGCTTGCCTGGGCACCATAGTGAGCTCAGGGCCAGCCTGAACTACAAAGCGAGACCCTGTCTCAAAAAAGCAAAAAAAAAAAAAAGAAAAAGAAAAAGAAAAGGGTTGGAGGAGTAGCTCAGTGCAAAAGTCCTGTGTTCATTCAGTACCTGGTACCACAAAAAAAAAAATCACAAATAAAATCAAATTGTACGTCTTATGATTAGCTGATTAATATAGATGAAGTATATTTACAGCCAAGTAATGAGGCATCTCTTTAGTTTTACAAGTAATTAATGTGAAGTCTCATAAAGAATCGGTGGGCTTTATTGTTATTATTTGCCATGGAAAAACTAGAGGCTTTTTTTTCTCATCTCTCCTGAGAACAAGCCCCAGGCTTCACACTTAGCAAACAAAGCTCCACCACCGAGCCACAAGCCTGGTCCCTGAGAAAAACCTTTATCTCAGTGCATTGATGAAAGAAGCTTGGATTTGATTTAGATTATAGCGCAGATTCACCTGGCCTTTTTAAAGCTTCACAGCTATTCAGGACTAGCTGTGTATGTTTCAGGATCTCCTGCAAAATAAAAATGTGGGGCCTCTTCTTCAACAGCTAATAGCAGAGCATTAAACTGAGGAAGGGACCCTTGTGGGCTCAGGAAAACATGCCGTAGCACAGGTCATTTGCCCACAGCGCCAGCCCTGAGACCGTTTCTGGGAAGAAGACGCTTAGTACCCCTGCCAAGAAGAGTTTGCATTATTTAGGCTCTTCAGGACCTGACCTTTCCCTGCTCCCGGCCTGTGCTACCGGCCAGCTAGGGACACTTCTTTATTAAGTTGCTGTCTGAAACTGCACATCTCAGATACACCCTGGAGTTAAATCGCACAGCTGTCGCGCTGGAGACAATAGTCCTATAACCACAAACTCTCTTCCCACCTCAGGCAGTCAGCATTTAGCGGTGATAATTCCAAGGGCTTTCTTCGTGTTCTGACAGTAGCTTTCAATGAGTCAAATTCTTCAAGCCAAATTAAATTAAAACTCGTGATCTGATCCCCAGAGGAAAGAGAAGTTGAATAGAAGTATGTCTCCGATTTCTTAACTCCTGGCAGTTTGTAGAGCTACTTATTCCCCCCTCCCTTATTTTTCAGCGCAGTGGAGCACCTGCTATTCATATCAGAAGGAAGTGAAATCAATAGCGCTTTCTTCCCCCATGGCAGACTCTAAACTTCCTTCTCATGGCTACTAAGTCATCATACTTCCTTGAGACTGCTTTTCTATTCAGGCATGGCCAAGATTTCCTTGACTTGTTTTGTTTGGGTTTTGAATCTGACAGACACCTAGAAACTCCTGTGAGCCCGCTCTCACCCGCAGAGCCTCTTGGCACTGACTTGTGCCCTGGAATCCTGCCCAAAGGTTTATGGAAGGATGATGAGGAGCCCACTGAGAGAAGTAATGGTCCAAAGGGAAGTAGAGGAGTAACGTTCACACTTCATGAATCAACGTCCGATCTTTGCTGTCTCAGAACAGGGCATATATTCATTCCTTCTACTTTAAATAAGTTGGCATCTGAGTTTTGTAGTTGCCTTGATGTGCAGGGTGCTCCGTTGGGTCCGCCACAAAATAAGCGGGACCCAACCCAGGAATAAGCGCCTCCTTGTGCCGTCCAGGGAGCTGAAAGGCCCCCACCGTGGACAGGCAGCCAGCGCTGCTTCCTGAGGATGAAAAGTCACAGCCCACACGTGGAAGCTCCGAAGAAATGATTGTTCCATCCAAGGCCAAGTTTGAGAGTGTGGTTAAAGAAGCAATCCACTGGAGATGCAGGGCCCTCCTGGAAGCTGACGCCACCTAAGAAGATAAGGGAAGAGAAATTGTAGTTCACCCCTGTTTTCCTTTGACTCCCCTCAGGCTTGTTCATATTGCGCCCTTCTAGAAGTCTATTCCAGTTATTTGAAAGAGGAAATGGCTTGATCACAGTAAATACAGAGCCTGGTGGAGGGACAGGGAGTCTGTTACGTGTGTAGCTCCTCTCATTTCTTCAGTAGGAACAGAAGGAATCCAGAGCGGCAAGCACACGGGCCGTGAGAGCCCCCAGCCTTCCGCTGCCCCACCTGGCGTGCTGTGTGCCTACTTTCCTACTCTTAGGAAACTAGCCTGGAGCATTTTTAATTCGAACACTGATCTGTCACTGACTGGCCACTGGGCTCCCATCTCCTCATCTACAACAAAAGATTAATGATCTCTACTTGTAAAGATTATTTCAATCCTGGCCCCGGTGATGCACACTTACAGTTCTGGCTATGGAGGAAGCTGAGGCAGGAAGATCACTCCAGCCCAGGAGTTCAGGATCAGCCTGGCCAGTAAAGTATAGTGAAACCCTGTTTTTTTAAAAAGAGAAGAAAGATTATTATTAAGGATGAGATGAGAAAATACATATGAATGATTAATACAGAGCACAGACTACTCACAGAATAGCCAGTTCTGTTTTTCAAGATGGGGTCTCACTGTGCTTCCCAGGCTGACCTCAGACTCATAGCACTACTACCTCAGCCTTCCCAGTGGCTGTGATTACAGGCCCCTCTCTACACTGAGCCATAGATACTTTTTTTTTTTTTTTTTTTGCTTTTGAGACAGGGTCTCGCTTTGTAGTTCAGGCTGGCCCTGAGCTCACTATGGTGCCCAGGCAAGCCGCCACGAACTCAGCAATCCTCCTGTCTCTGCCTCCCGAGTGCTGGGATTACAGGCGTGAGCCACCACGTCCGGCATTGTGGTATGCGGTGTTGATCATTGGTGGGCGTGTCTCCACGCCCAGCATTATATGTGGTTACCGGGGATCGAACCCAGGTCCTTGCGCTTGCGAGGTAGGCGCCGGAACCACTGAGCTAACCCTCCAGCCCAGCCATAGATACTTTTAAGGAAATAGTAAAAGGGGCAGGGATGTAGCTCAGTTCCAGAACACTCTGAGGTCAGTTCCCAGTACCACAAAAACAATGTAGTATTATTACAACCCAAAGAATAAATATATTTGCAAGAGTCCACATGGGTATTAAAGAGGGGAGAAGACAAAACACTTAAAAGAATTCAAAATACTTTGCATAGATACTCCACCAGCAAGGAAGTGGGATATTACACCCCACGCCGTTTTTACAGGAGAGATGCCTGATGCACACTGCCTTGGTCAGTAAGCAAGGTTAGCATTATCAGTGATAAATCAGGTTGGTTGTTTACTTTTGCCCTAAAGTGTGAGGATGATGGTATTTTAGATCTGTGTCCTCCCTCTCAAAAACTTATCAGTACTGTCCAACTATGAGAAAAAGATGAGCCAGACTCAAAATGTGAAGGACATTCTACAAAGTAACTGACAAGTGTCCTTAAGGCTGTCAAGGTCATCAAAACCAAAGAAAGTGGGACCGAAGACTCCATCTCTTCTACTGTGTAGGCCTAATGCCAAAACTTCTCAAACTCTTTAAAGAAATTTCAATGGAAGGAGTATTCCTAAACTCATTCCAGGAAGCTAGCTTTACTCTAGTTCCAAAAGAAGACAAGGGCTCAACCAGAAAGGAAAACTATAGGCCACACACTTTAATGAACATAAATGCAGAAATTCTCAGGCCATTAGCTAACAGAATGCAACAAATCATCAAAAGATCATACATAGGACTGGGGGGTTAGCTCAAGTGGTACCACACCTACTTTGGAAGCATAAGAGCCTGAGTTCAATCCCCAGTACCATCAAAAAAAAAAATCATATGTTATAGCCAAGTAGATTTCGTTCCAGGAATATAAGAATGATGATTCAGCATGCTCAGATCAATAAATGTAGTGCACTACATGATAGAAAGCAAGACACAGAAAAGCCTTTGACAAAGTCCAATATCAGTCATGATTAAAAGGAAACAAAAGTATCAAAGGATCAGTGGCTCCTTTGCCTGCCTCACAAGTACAAGATCCTGAATTTGATCCCTGGAAGGAAAAAAAAAATAACAAACCCCTGCCAAAATCAGATTAAATAGGGGAAAAGTAAAATCATTCCTTTTAAACTCAGGAGCAAGACAAGGATGTCCACTATGACACCCCTGTTCCATAGAGTACTTGAAAAGTTAACCAGAGTGATCAGGCAAGGGAAAAAAATAAAAGGGATTTGTACAGGAAAGAAAGAAGTCAGACTGTCATTATCTACAAATGACATGATCATTTATATAGAAGACTCAAAACATTCCATCAAAAGATTCTTGGGACTAATAAGTTTACAACGTAGCAGGATACAAAACTCACACAAAAATCAATTGTGTTCTAGTCCACCAATAATGAACTCACCAAGGAAGAAATTAGGAAAACAGTACCTTTCATAGTAGTTTCCAAAAAAAGTAAACCCTTGTGGATTAACCTAACCAAGGAAATGAACGACCTCTGTAGTGAAAACTCTAGTAGAGTGAAAGAAGATCGAGGAGGAAAATAGATCGAGAATAGAAAAACAACCTCTGTTCCTGGATAGGCCGAACCAATGTTGTTAAAAGGACTGTGCATCAAAAACTAGTGTATAGGCTTATGCAGTTCCACTGAAAATACCACCAGCATCCCTAACAGAATAGATAAAACAATCCAAAAGTTCACATGGAACCAGAAAGGACCTAGAATAATAAAAGCAATTCTGGACAACAAAAATAAATAGGGCATCACAATTCCAGATTAAAAGCTATATTACAAAGCTATAAAGATTTTTTTAAAAAAAGCATGATACTGGAATAAAACAAACACGAGGTTCAAAAGAATAGAATAAAAGACGCCGAAACATGTAAAGTCATCTGATTTTTTTTTTTTTTTGAGACAGGGTCTCGCTTTGTAGTTCAGGCTGGCTCTGAGCTCACTATGTAGCCCAGGCAAGCTGCCACAAACTCAGCAATCCTCCTGTCTCTGCCTCCCGAGTGCTGGGATGACAGGCGTGAGCCACCACGCCTGGCAGTCATCTGATTTTTTACAAAGGAGTCAAAAACATATGCCGGGGGAAAAAGTCTGTTTAACAACTGGTGCTGGGAAAACTGGTTGCATGTATTAATAACCAACCTCTCTATCTCCTGAGAAAAAGGTATGTTGTCAGATCATGCCCCGGGTACTGCCGCCTCATAGAACTTAGAAGTAAAAAATGTTGACTGAGCAGCATTTGTTGCTTGTCATTAATCTAAGATGCTCTTCTCACATCACTCCAACCTTTTTGCGCCCTCAGAGAGATGAAAGCCAACTGAAGAAGCCATGTCATTTCTCTGAAATTGGTTCTGTGCACACTGTTGGCTTCTGACGTTTCCTTGGAGACAGTTAGCCCATCTTTTCTTGAGAGATGTTAACATTTCCAGTGGATTTGCACTGGGTTCAATTTCATGACTATCCTTGGATAAACATGCGGCAGTCAGTCCGGCCTTATGGGTGAATCAAGTGAAAACAGGGAATAAATACTCTATAAACTATTTCCCCACATATATATGAGGTGAGTGCTCTTTGCACGGGACCTTCCTGTGACCTCTTTTAAGAGGCTGTATTGGTCCTTGGTGCTTTGCACGAGAAGCTTCCTTTCAGCTTCCTTCCTTGGTGGAGAATCATAGGTAAAGTGCACTGTTACAGGAAACTGGAGCTCCATAGAATGGGCTCCCAAATATCATGACAACGTGGAACAATTCCTTGAAAATAATGAGCACCAGGATTCTTTGCTTTCAAGCAAGAGAAATGTACGTTGCAAAGGAAATCACTGAGATTGACAGCAATTAGTTTGCATAATGTGAAGAAAAAGCTAAGCCACCAAGCTAAGGGAAGAAAAGAAGGCACCACAGTTCAGAGTACCTGGCCGCTCACAGAGCTGTGTGTGTGGGGCCCCTGCCGTTTCCCAGGCACCGTGCTGCACAGTGGGGCGTGGCGGTGCAGGGAATCCCCCAGACCGTGCTTCCATTGACTTCGCTTCTAGAAGGTCTCAGATCTGTGCTCGTGGAGATGTGCTCTTCTTCCTGGGAATCTGCGATTCTGCCAGCATTGCTTGTCAGTTCCCACCACTTTCTACTTTTCATTCACCAAACTGCCCGAGATTCATGTTCCTCAGTTGAGTCAAAGGCTGTCTCACATGAGGACAAGGACCCATCCTGTGCATGCAGGAGGATCACAGAGCTCTTGAAAGGCCCACTGAGCTGCTTTTAGCAGCAAAAGCAAGAAGCAGGCAGAAAGAGAAGTCCACTCTGTTTAATATTTGTGGGGCACAGAAAGGAAAGAGAAGACTAGGGTACCACTTAGAATTCTGGCTAATGCCACACCTTCTGGGAGTCCCTTTTCTCAACTATCTAAAGTGGAGGTCATTATCCCTTTCCCAAAAGGCTTTGTTGTTTAAATCTGGATGAACTTTAGTAGCTAGTTGTGAATCTTGTTCTAATACTTGCTTAATAAAAGTTAGTTGGACAGAGGGTTAGCTCAGCGGTTCCAGCACCTGCCTCGCAAGCGCAAGGTCCTGAGTTCGATCCCCGGTGACCACATACAATGTTGGGCGTGGAGACTCACGCCCACCAGCAATCAATACCACATACCACAGTGCTGGGTGTGGTGGCTCACGCCTGTCATCCCAGCACTCGGGAGGCAGAGACAGGAGGATTGCTGAGTTCGAGGCTTGCCTGGGCTACATAGTGAGCTCAGGGCCAGCCTGAACTACAAAGCGAGACCCTGTCTCAAAAAGGAAAAAAAAAAAATGTTAGTTGGGGCTGGAAATTTAGCTCAGTGGTTCTGGCACCTGCCTGGCAAAACAAGGTCCCTGGTAACCACATGCAGCAATACCAGGCATGGTGACTCACGCCCACCAGCAGTCAGTACCACATATCACAACGCTAGGCATGGTGGCTCATGCCTGTCATCACTGCACTCAGGAGTGCCCTCGGCAGAAGTGGGAGGATTGCTGAGTTCGAGGCTTGCCTGGGCTACATAGTGAGCTCAGAGCCAACCTCAACTACAAAGCAAGACCCTGTCTCAAAAAAAAAAAAAAAAGTTGTATTTTCATCATGTTGTGAAGTATAAATAGTATCTACAGATTATTTCTATGCTTTTCTAACAAAAATGTCAGTAAATTTTAGTTGTGTATTTTTATTTTAGCATGGAAAAAAACATATGGGGAGGCAATGTTTTAGGGTCTTTTTTGGCATGCGTTTACTATAAAACTTTGTATTGTGACCCACTGCAGTGGCCTTTTTAAAAGCAGTATCCTCTTCGAGCTCCTAGCTGTGCACCAAGACAGACTTCCGCCGTGAAATCACCAAGTCTCTCCAAGCTGGCCGACTGCTGTTTCTTATTCGAAACCAAGTTGGGCATTATTGTGCCTGTGTCATGCTGGAGGTTTTCTACACTGGGGGAGGCAGTGTAACAAAGGCTACACACCTACTAGCCAGGCAAACCTGGGTTAGAACCATGTGTCTTTGAGCCAAGCACACTGTAATCCCAGCACAATGGAAGACTGAGGCAGGAGGTTCACAAGTTCAACCCCAGCTTGGGCAGTTTGGCAACTTAGCAAGACCTTGTCCCAGAATTATTGATAAATAAGGTTGGACTTGTAGCTCAGCGTGAAGGGCCTAGGTTCAATCCCCGGTAAGGAGACGGGAGGCAAAGAGGGAAGAAATGAAAAAAGGAAGGAGTAAAACCTGTCTTTGGGCACAGGGCTTACTGTAGCTTCCTATGGCCTCGTGTGCTCCTTGTGTAAAAGTGCTAGGGTAATTCCTACCTTGGTGGGTTTTTAAAATTGTAAATATAATCAGGTACATAAAGTTTAGGACTTAGTGGCTAAATCAGGGGAAGCTACTATTATTAAGAGTGGTGAGGGCCAGAGATTTAGCTCAGTGGTTCTGGCGCCTGCCTCGCAAGCGCAAGGTCCTGAGTTCGATCCCAGTAACCACATACAGTGCTGGGCAAGGAGACTCATGCCCACCAGCAATCAATGCCACATACCACAGTGTCGGGCATGGTGGCTCACACCTGAAATCCCACCACTCAGGAGGCAGAGGCAGGAGGATTGCTGAGTTCCAGGTTTGCCGGGGCTACATAGTGAGCTCAGGGCCAGCCTGAACTACAAAGTGAGACCCTGTCTCAAAAAAAAAAAAAAAAAAAAAGAGTGGTGATCTCTGTTCTCAGCCACAAAGTGCTTAAAGCTATAGGGTTTTTTTTTCAATTGAACAATGCTAAAAATAAAAAGTTCAAAAACTCAGAATTTTATAACAAGACATCAGCATTTTTAAAAAAATTATCAGAGGGTAGAACAAAAGTGTTCAAAAGCCCAAAGGCTGGGACCATCACACCCTGTTTTCCTAACAGGTCAGCATTATGAGATATCATTTGTAGCCGAGCACATCCTACAGCCCCTACCCAGTGCCTTCCGGGAATTGCTTTATGATCTGCAGGAAAAGGGAGCCTTGTTCTCACCAGTAAACAAACTTCAATTGGAAGCCTGATAATACACATTTGAAAGAAGGTCACTTACACATTTGTGTGACTTTGAAAACCTGTCAAGGGGGCCTTAGTAGATGTGCAAGGGAATAACACTCAGAACACAATCTGGACTCAAAGGACTTTTTTTTTTTTATTGTTGTTTACACAGATTGATTTCTTTTTTAAGAACAATTATCTAGCCCCAAACTTACATTTTAGACACTTAGCAAACCAAGGTGCATAGAAAGGACATAACAGCACAGACAGGTAGGTAGTCACAAAATCAAGACCAGAATCTGGTCCTTCGATTGCCTCTGAGTCCAGTGAGCTTTCTATTGACTTATTACCATATCCTGTAAGAAATGACGCTAACTTTTCTAAAATCATTGACTGATGAAGTTCAGAAATGCTTGGAGAACATTTGTTTTCCTTTAATTTTCACTGGAAGTTCATGCCATCTAGAATTATAGCTTGAGTTAAGTACATGTTGTCGAGACCAGGCTCCATGCCAGATCTTGTAGATGCTTATTCATTATGTGCTTGTATTGAGACTACCCTCAACTTTGATGATTACCATGGGCGTTTGGTTGTTCCTGGCAATTAGCAGGAGATTGTCCTGAACAAGCAATGTTGCATAGACTGAAACCAGCTGAGATCTTCTTTCCCACAAGCATGAGAAGTGTTAGACAAAATAAGTCATTACCGCCAAGGTAAATGCACATTTTTGTTTATCCAAAATGTTGCGAATTTTTTTATTTCCCCAAGTATATTATAGTCTGTACACGAAGGCGTACATACCTATTTTAGTTTCCAAGTTTTAGAACTGAAATATGTTGGATGTAACTTTTAAAACTCAAAATGTTCATTTGTGGTTTCAGTGTCTGTTGATTAAGAAGTGACATAGGTGTTTGAGTGCCCCCTTTATTCTGAAATCCCACCAGGTCTTTGGTTCCCTTACAAAGAGCCTTTGCTCTAACATTTTGCTAATAGCCATATGAACCCAATGAAAGCAGTAACGTTCATAGGTTATGCTACGGTGGCGCCTCTGTGTTTTCTTTTTGCCTTGATGCAGGGATGCGCTGGAGCTCACTCCTGGTTTAGGGGCATCAGCGCTCAAGTTTTGCACGCCAAGTGTTTGGTGCAGCTCTTGCTGACAGTTAAATTATATAAACTTGCAATTAAATGATTTATATTTTAAAGCTAATATCCAAAACTGATCTCCTCCTACTTATTCTGCTACATATCTACTATTAACTGTGCTTTTTAGATTATTTCTGTATGCTTATCTGCATATAAAAATATAATCATGGCGGGCCAGAGGGTTAGCTCAGTGGTTCCGGCGCCTGCCTCGCAAGTGCAAGGTCCTGAGTTCGATCCCCGGTAACCACATATAATGCTGGGCGTGGAGACACGCCCACCAACAATCAACACCTCATACTACATGCCGGACGTGGTGGCTCATGCCTGTCATCCCAGCATTCGGGAGGCAGGGACAGGAGGATTGCTGAGTTCGCAGTGGCTTGCCCGGGCACCATAGTGAGCTCAGGGCCAGTCTGAACTACAAAATGAGACCCTGTCTCAAAAACAAAACAAAACAAAACAAATATATATATATATAAAATCATGGGGTACTGTACATTTTTTGTTAGCATTCAAAACATCACACTGATGAATTAAAACTCTTTTTCTTTCTTTGAGACAGGGTCTCACTGTGTAATTCAGGCTGACCTCAAACTCATGATGATCCTCTTGCCTCAGCCTCCCCAGTGCTGGAATTATAAGCGGGAACCACCATGCCTGGCTCTATTTTTTTTTTTCAATATCTGAGCTCAAACTCATGACCTTGCTTTCCCACTGACCTATGTCCCCAGCCCTAGATTAAAATTTCTATTTCACAGCAACCGATAGGCACTCTAAGCCAGGACTATATTTATTTTTTGTTATCTTTTTAAGTTTAAAACCACATTGTAGGACAAGGGATCTAGCTCAGTGGTTCCAGCGCCTGCGTTGCAAGCACAAGGTCCCTGTTTTGATCTCCGATAACCACATACAACAATACCAGACGTGGTGTCTCACGCCTGTAATCCCAGCACTCAGAAGGCAGAGGCAGGAGAATCGCTGAGTTACAGGCTAGCCCAGGCTACATAGTAACCTCAGGGCTAGCCTGCAGTACAAAGTAAAACCCTGTCTCCAAAATAATTTATTAATTAATTTAAAATAATAAAAGCATATTGTATTTTTAACCATTACATTGTCAACAGCACACAGGAATTGAAAAGAAAAATATTACAGTTTTTGAAAATTATTTTTCTGTTTAGCAAAGTCATTCCCACCATTGACAAATGAGTGAAGTTCTAATAGATTTTTTTTTTTTTGAGACAGGGTCTCACTTTTGTAGTTCAGGCTGGCTCTGAGCTCACTATGTAGTCCAGGCAAGCCTTGAACTCAGCAATTCTCCTGTCTCCGCCTCCCGAGTGCTGGGATGACAGGCACTGGGATGAGCCAACACGCCTGGCAGATTTATTTTATTTTTATCTTATTTATATAAAAAAATATTAGCATCATCTTGGAGCAGTACAGATGCAAAACTGCTACAAAAATCTGTAAAAGCATTTGGCAGTAACCAGTCAGTTACATAGGATTTACAGTAAAGACTCATGTACTTTATTATACGTAGTTTGTAATGCATTGTTAGTGAAACTTATTTTTCAAACCTTTTGTACAAATATACCAATATATGGAGTTTTCTCCCAGAATTTTGGTGTTAAACATTTACCAATATGCCACTTCTTTGAGCCACCCAGGTCTATGAAACATCTGTTTCTTAACATAGTAGTCTTTGATTTATAATACTAGTAATAGCTAAATCGTACTGAACACTAGTGACAGACATGTTAAGACTCAACCTCAATGAATCTTCACAAATCTCTTATATTGTCAGAGGCAAGGAGAAAATGATGAAGGAAAATTCAGCCACCTCTCATGTTAGGTAGAAAAGAAGATGTACTAGATGCCTGCCTAGGGCAAACAGCATTGTAGACACTTGGATGCTTATAATTCATATCAGCCCTATATAAATAGGCTAAGTAAGCTTTGTGTTATTATAGTGAAAGAGCTGAGCTACTGAACTTGTAAAGGTTTGCTTGGGATCACAGTTTTAGAGAATTCAGCCCAAGATCAGGTGGATTCACTTTTTGTGCTTCCTGTGGGCATGCAAGATGAAACTGGTGAAAACGCGTGCTAGAACAACGCCAGTAACATCATCAACCAGGAAACAAACAAAAAAAGAAAAAAAGAAGAGGAAGAGGCCAATGTCCTGCAGTCCCCCTTCAGGGCCATGACCCCACAGATGTGAGGACCTCTCTCAGCCCTACCTCTGAAAGGTCCCTGACTCCCAGTTGCAATCTGGGGACCACACTTAATACGTGGGTCTTTGAGGAATACTCATCAAACCACAGAAAAGGGCTACTGCTGTCCCCACTACATGGTGTAACATAAAGAACAAGCTCAGAGGCGGAACTGCCCAAGTCCCAACTAACTTACCCTGGTTAAAAGGGGAACCCAGGAGACAAGAGCCAGTGCTTTCGAGTGCATACCCCTACGTGACTCACATACAAGGAAACAATGTGGAAGAACCTTAATGGTAAATATTTTGAGAGCATTTTTATTAATAGCAATGAAGTAATTTCTTCTAAGTAGATTTAGACACACACACAAAAGACAGGCATTATTCAAAACACTTGGTTTAAATCAGACTCAGAGAATGGATAATTTAGACTTCTCAGAAAGTAGACTACATGAGAAAACAGTAATTTTAATGACAGCTTTCAAATGTTAATATTCGTGTTTACAAATTGCTAAGCACATTAACACTCACAAGTAGTCGGGTGTGAACATCTTTAAGTAATGGGCGTTGTGTTTATGGTGTTAACAAAATGCCATATTGTTTGCTAGTTTCTTTAGGAGTTCCATCCTGAAAGATGGAATTGGAGTGTTGCATGGTGTTACAGTTGATATCTGCATATTCCTCCAAAGCCCCATGCAGGCACTTATGGGGATTTGGAGCACTGATTGGATCGTGGGGGTGTGACCCTCATCAGTGGATTAGTCCCGTGATGAGTTTAGAGGAAAAGCAATGTTAGGAGGCAAAGGCTGTTTAGAGGAGCTGGGTCACCGCAGAGATGGCCTGGAAGGGTCTCCCTCCCTCCCTTTGCTTCTACCTCCATGCCCCAGACTGTTTCTCCTTTGTGAGGCCCCTCTGCCGTGCTTCCCTGCATTGGAGCCTGCCATGTGTGGACCAAAACCTCTGTAAACTGTGAACTGAGATAAACCTCTCCTTTTTCAATACCGGGTGTTGTGTCTCAGCAAGAAGAAGTGACCAAGATGGTGGTAAAGGCTTACATATCCGGCCTCAGTAACGTGGGTTGTAGTCAGACTTCTCACTGCCAGGCAGGTCCCAAATGAGTCTGCTAACCCTGTGGACCCTTGAGACACCACCAGCTTTGAAATGCACCTTCCTGGGCCTTTTGTCAATTCTAGTGTACGTTAATGTTTGACCACCTCGGTTTAACAAATGTGTTTTTTTTTTTTGCTTTTTTTTTTTTTTTTTTTTTTTTTTTTTTTTTTTTTTTTTTTTGCTTTTTGGAGACGGGGTCTTGCTTTAGTTCAGGCTGGCCCTGAGCTCACTATAGTGCCCAGGCAAGCCGCCGCGAACTCAGCAATCCTCCCGTCTCTGCCTCCCGAGTGCTGGGATTACAGGCGTGAGCCACCACACCCAGCATTATATGTGGTAACCGGGGATCGAACTCAGGTCCTTACGCTTGCGAGGCAGGCGCCGGAACCACTGAGCTAACGCTCCGGCCCCTAACAAATGTGTTTTAATGACCTTTCATTCTGCTGTACCTAGTTTCAATCCTTCATGTAAAGAAGAGCTCCGTATATAAAGAGCCACTGTCAGAGATTGTGAAAGCTGGACCACAATGTAGAAGCCAGAGTGAGTCTCAGCTCCCCTCACAGGCCCCGGTACCACACTCCTCTCAGATGATCTCAGCATGGAAGGACCCAGGCAGGTGCCTCCTGCTTTCTGCCCATTATTTGATTTATTTTTCCTAAACTGTGCATGTTCCTACTGATTCAGAACAAGCTTTTGACCTGTGTAGCAGAGATTGGTAGTTACTGTGACGTTTTCCAGTTATTTGAGTCAGATCTCATAATTAGTTTGGTGTTGGTCTTGCCTTGTATGAGAAAACTTCCTGCCACTCTGCCTCTCTTTGAAGTTAGTAGGAGACCTAAAAATCAATTGTTTGTGGTTTCTCGATAGCTGTGGACAGTTACAATTACAATATATATCTGTGAGAGCAAACCTCTGGTTTTGATGCGTTCTCATATTATTTTTTCCAGTAACTTGTGCTGTCTTAATAGTCACTCGGGGATCATTTCAATTTGATACATGTTTAGTACAGTGACCAAGTGAGACAGAGTGAAATCTGAAATCTAAAGTACAGGCATACAAAAAATAAAAGCTAACACTAAAGAAGCGCTTTACTTTTTTAAGGACAGAAAATGTAGTGTTTATCAAAGAATAAGAATTGTACTTTCTTTCAGATACTTCAAATAGTATTTCTTTTTTTAATTGAATTCTTTATTGGTACATTATATACACAGCTCACAATCACACATAACATTGGGGAGTTTGTACCAGTATGTGGCACAGGACAATTCTCACTTTTACCCCCATCCCTACCCACTCACACCCTCCCCTCCCCCTATATACATATTCTTTTATTTTTTTCCAAATCATATTTATTCCATCCCCTCATTACGTTCCCACATCAAATTCCTTTTGGATATTTCCCATTCTACAAAAACTATCATACATTCTAGAGCTCCTTTATATCTATAGGTGTTCATGTCAAAGAAAAGATCCAGTATTTGTATATCTATGATCTATTTATTTCACTTATTAGTGTGTCCTCCAGGTGTATCCATTTGCACATAAATGAATGAATCTTGTCATTCTTTATGGCAGAATAGGACTCCATCAAATAGAATTTCTTTTTTTTTTTTTTTTGCTTTTTGGAGACAGGGTCTTGCTTTGTAGTTCAGGCTGGCCCTGAGCTCACTATGGTGCCCAGGCAAGCCACCGCGAACTCAGCAATCCTCCTGTCTCTGCCTCCCCAGTGCTGGGATGACAGGCGTGAGCCACCACGCCCAGCATTGTGGTATGCGGTATTGATTGTTGGTGGGTGTGTCTCCACGCCCAGCATTATATGTGGTTACCGGGGACCCAACTCAGGACCTTGTGCTTGCGAGGCAGGCGCCGGAACCACTGAGCTAACCCTCCGGCCCTCAAATAGAATTTCTTAAAGGTGAATATTTATAAATTTTTGACAATAAGGCAAAAATGCCACCATGATCTAAGGAAAGGGAGAAAAACTTAGTGAGTCATTCTGTTTGCCAAGGACCCAGATTTCCTTTAATTCGGAACACCTGAATTAATTTGCTAGGGTGATGGAGTGTGAAGTATCATGAACTAGGTGGTTTCAGTGATGGGATATACTGTCTCACAGTCCTGGAGGTCAGAAATTCCAAGTCAAGCCAACAGCGGGGATGGTTCATTCTAAGGGCGGTGGGAAGCTTTATTCTAGGCCTCCCTAGCTGCTGGTTTGTGGAGTGGGAGCGAGTAGTCTCTGGCACTGGGCAGCCTGTCGATGTACTTCTCCCTTTTACAAGGACACCAGTCACAATGCAGTAGCGTTCACCCTCCCTCAGTATAACTCATCTGAATTGATCCTGTCTGTGGTGACCCTGTGCTGAAGCAAGGCCCCATGGTGAGGCACTGGGCCAGAACTTCAGCCCAGGCATTGTCAGTGTACACCATTCTGCATAACATTGTCTGAATAAAGCTCTGTTTTCCTAGGTTGTTTTTTGTTTGTTTTCTACTGTAATGCCAGTAAGTCTGAAGAGAGTCTGGTATCTGGTTGCAAACCACTGCCCCTGGGAGTCACATCACTGAGAGAGGGTACAGAGGAATGATGATGCTTAGGACAGGATCTATTTCCTGGCCACTTTATTTTAGACTTTGATTGTTCCATTAGCTTACACAGCAAAAGGCATTTCCAATTCAGCATACTGTGTTTCTCCTATGTCACTTTATTTTTCCAGCTTTGGTTGAAAGAGGGCCAGCTGAGACTGAGAATCAAAGCTATAGGAAAGGCTGGGTTGTAGCTTGGGGGTAGAGTGTTTGCCCAGCACACGTGAGGCTCTGGGTTCAATCCCCGTACCACAAAAACCAATCTATGGGAAGCTGAAAGGACTTCATCACATCCTCCTGATACACAGAGGAGGGAACTCTGGGACCCAGGAAAGGTCAATGTCTAATTCAAATATAGCACAGTTAGCCAGTTGGTGCCAGCACTCAGTTCCCCTGCTCCTTGCTCGCTCTTTCTCCCACACACACTGCTCCTCCGAGGCAGAGAGCGGAGGTCCCTGTGATCTGAAAGGTCCTCAGGCCTCCTGCCTTTTCAGTGCTTGCTGCTAGCTGGAGAGTGTAATCAATCTGTTTTTGGCGTGTGTCATCCCTCTGGGAATGCTTTGTGACCTTACGGTACCGTGGGTTTTTCTATCCCCCAAGCCTCACTTCTTTCTAAGACCTACTTAAATATATTAGCCTGAACTCCACAGATTTGAGCTGTAGGATATGAACCAATTCTAATATTAGTCTTTGCCAGTATGAATAGGGAACATGGTTTCCTGGAAAAGAAGTCATTCTTCAGTATTATGAAGCCCAACAGAAATTAATCTTCAGGTTTTTTATTTTGATTTATTGTGTTAGGTATTTTGGTGGGATGTTTTTGTGTTGTTTGTTTGTTTGTTTGTTTGTTTGTTTGTTTGTTTTTTGAGACAGGGTCTCGCTTTGTAGTTCAAGCTGGCCCTGATCTCACTGTTGTAGTCCAGGCAAGCCTTGAACTCAGCAATCCTCCTGTCTCTGCCTCCTGAGTGCTGGGATTACAGGCATGAGCCACCATGCCCGGCTTGTTTATATTTTATAATCAAAGTATGTAGTTGTTTTCTTTTCAATATTTATTATCCATCTCCCCAACTAATTTGATTTTTTGGATGTTTTTTCCAGATGTGTTGATAAATAAAAATTATATATACTTCACACGTACAACATGGTGTTTTGATATACATATGTATACATTGTGAAGTGTTTATTACAACCAAGCTAATTAATATATTCATCACATTACATAGTTACAATAATTTCATCCCTGTGCTGAGAAGACTTAAAATCAATTCCCTTAGCAAATTTTGAGTATAGAACTGCTAACTGTAGTCAGCCCACTGTATTTTAGAGCTTTAGAACTCATGAACCTATCTAGCATAACAAATGTCTGTACCCTTTAACCAACCTCTTTCTGTATCTCCTTTACCCCAGTAGCTCATAACCACATTCTAGTCTTTGCTCTTAGCACTTTTAGATTCCACATGTAAGTGAGCTCAACGTGGTTTCTGTCTCTGTGCTTGTCTTATTTAACTTAGCATAGTGTCCTCCTAGTTCACCTGTATTATAGCATATGACATGATTTTCTTCTCTTTAAGGCTAAATGATGTCCCATTGTGTGTGTGTGTGTGTGTGTGTGTGTGTGTGTGTGTAGCAGTTCATTCATTAACAGTTAGTTTGTTGCTCCACCTTTCTTTTTTTTTTTTTTTGCTTTTTGGAGACAGGGTCTTGCTTTGTAGTTCAGGCTGGCCCTGAGCTCCCTATGGTGCCCAGGCAAGCCGCCACGAACTCAGCAATCCTCCTGTCTCTGCCTCCTGAGTGCTGGGGTTACAGGCGTGAGCCACCACGTCCAGCATTGTGGTATGCAGTGTTGATTGTTGGTGGGCGTGTCTCCGTGCCCAGCATTATATGTGCTTACCGGGGATTGAACTCAGGACCTTGCGCTTGCGAGGCAGGCGCCGGAACCACTAAGCTAACCCTCCAGCCCTGCCCCACCTTTCTTTACCAACTTATTTTTTGCTTTTAACCTAATACTTGGAATGAAATAAGCACTCAGCATACATCTGAGTTGATGATATATAGAGTAGTTTTGTAAGTAGAAAAACAAATACTAGTTTTTACACTGACCGTTCATTATTGAAGTATAATGTATATACAGTGAAGTTCATGAATCTTAAGCAAATAGTTCCATGGATTTTGACTAATATATGTACCGAGAGCCCTCCCCCTGGCTCGCAACAGAGAACATCCTCCCCTCCCAAGAAGACCTTCCCTTTGAGCTTCCTCCTCTTGACTTGGGTCATGGAGACATTCACCTTTATTCCTTCCTAGAAAACCTGGCAGCTTTTGCTTTCGCATTTGGTCTATAATCCGTCTCAAATTAACTTTAGTATGAGACATGAGATAAGGTACCAGAGGTTTCTCTTGTTGGTGTGTTTACACCTATCCCTGCTCCTTTTGATAGAGCCAAATAATCAAGACTCATCTAGTAATAGATATGTCACTTATAGATGAATCTTTATTACATTTGTTCTCTCTCCCCCTTCCCCCTCCTCCTCCCTCCCTCCCCACCCTCTCTCCATTTTTTAACTTTGATTTTAATTTTCATTGCAATAATGGGAATTGAACCCAGGGCATTTGAACTGAGCTATATCTGCAGCCCTTATCCTTTTTGACACAGGATCTCCCTAAGTCTCTAAATTGCCGAGGCTCCTCCTGCCTCAGCCACCCAGAGGGCTGGAATTACAAGCAGGTGCCACCACAGCTGCCTATATTATCTCTTTCTTAAATGAGCCATTGTTGCTTGAAAAGACGAAGTTCTCAACAGTGACTAGGCAACTGGGAGCTGTGTGTGTGAGACGTGGCATTGCTCCAGACTCAAGCCACCTGTGCCACCTGTACTTAGACAAGTTAGCCTTGCTGCTCCCGGGTAGAGTACATAGCAAGGGCTGTCTTTAATAATTAAATGCAATGGGCCGGAGATTTAGCTCAGTGGTTCCGGCGCCTGACTCCCAAGCGCAGCGTCCTGAGTTCGATCCCCGGTAATCACATACAATGCTGGGCATGGTGACTCACACCCACCAACAATCAACCAGCAATCAGCAAGACATACCACAGTGCCGGGCATGGTGGCTCACACCTATAATCCCAGCACTCGGGAGGCAGAGACAGGAGGATTGCTGAGTTCAAGGCATGCCTGGGCTACATAGTGAGCTCAGGGCCAGCCTGAACTACAAAGCGAGACCCTGTCTCAAAAAGAAATAATAATTAAATGCAATGATATGTATCATATAGTCATCACATGTCAGCATTAGTAACACTGCTAGTTTTGAATGTGTGTATGTGTGTGTGTGCTTGTGTGTCTGTGCTGGAACATGACAACGGGCAGAAACCTAAGACCGCGATGGTGAAAGGATGAGGGCTTCTGTCTGAAGGGTTCCTTCCACCCACTCTCCGCACACATGCGCACACGTTGCTCTCCCAGAGAAGGGGGTCTGCTGCTTGCTTCCGGGGTCATCCCTCGGAGATCTCGTGCCTTTCTGCCCCCAGGGGCTGCGGTCGTGGAAACACCTGCGTGCTTTCCTTTTTGAGTGTTGGTCCAGAGCGTGCCGCTGTGCCGCTGTGCCGCGGACCCCGAGCCTGGGAGGAAGGGAAGCTCCGCCTGAGCCCTGGACCCGCGCAGCCCTCAGTCGTAGCCGGAGAGCGCCTCTGCTCCGCGTGCCTGTGCTGGCCACGGGGAGAAACCAGCTTAGAGCTTCGGAAGCCCCCGTTTGTCCAGGAAGGCTAGGCCAGCGGGCAGCTTACGGCCAAGGCCAAGGGCCCCACCTCCCTGCGTCTACACCGGGACGCCTTGTCTACCACCTTTGCGCACCGTCAGCCAAGGAGCTCACATGCGGGAAGCGCTTTGTGCTCTGTAGGGAACCGCTCTGCCCGGTGAGGCCTCAGGCGAGACCTCGAGGAGTTCTGGAAAACCTGAGAAGTTCTGTGGCTCCACCCCAACAAAGATGGGCTTTTGGGGTGGGATGCTCTGTGTGTGTGTGTGTGTGTGTGTGTGTGTGTGTGTGTGTGTGTGTGTGTGTGTGTGCGCGCGCGTGCGCGCGCGCGCGCGCGCACGCGCATGCACAGGGGGGAGTACTGGGGATCAAACTCATGACCTTGCGCTTGCAAGGCAGGCGGCAAATCTCCAGCCCAGGGAGTGGGTGCAGGTGTTAGTCTGAAATCACACTGGCATCAGCTTGCCCACAAGCAGAATCTGGCTCTAGGACTGAACCAACATTTTTAGCCATTAAATGAGAGTAGGCAGTCTTTGTGGGTTTTCTCTGAGGAGAGCTGTCCTGTCCACAGTTGTTATCAGTTAATGTTCCAGGAGCTAAGTTTAGAATAGCAGAAAAAAAATTCTTAACAAGGACTTAAGATAAATCTGTCATTGCAAACAGAGTTCATATTCAGATCCTCTGGGCACAGGCAGAGTCGCAGGCAGAGCCAGCTGATGCCGCCCTTCTGTGATGCCAAAGGGCCTGGTCTCAGCCTTGCTTCCCTTTGCTTGCGTGTGTCCCTGGCTCCTCCGGACAGCCTGGACAGCGCTGTCTTTCCCATTTGCCAGTCAGGAGCCAGGAGCTCAGTGCCCAAGTCCTGACTCACCTGAATTAGAACTAATCAGAGAAGTGGGGGCTTCTACTCACAGTCCACACGCTCTGGATTTTTTCCCCTCATGGCATTTAACTCATATAAACAATATATATTTTTATTTGTTTGTTTTTGTTTTTTGAGACAGGGTTTCGCTTTGTAGTTCAGGCTGGCCCTGAGCTCACTATGTAGCCCAGGCAAGCCTCAAATTCACAATCCTCCTGCCTCTGCCTCCTGAGTGCTGGGATGACAGGCGTGAGCCACCATGCCTGGCACAGTGGCATGTGGTGCTGATTGCTGGTTGAATGTTGGTGGGGGTGAGTCACCACGCCCAGCATTGTATGTGGTTATCAGGGATGGAACTCAGGACCTTGTGCTTGCGAGGCAGGCGCCGGATCCACTGAGCTAAATCTCCAGCCCCCATATAAACAATATTTACATAATCAAAATAAATCCCCCATATAAACAATATTTACATAATCAAAATAAATGTGACAGCATGTGTCATTTCTCTAATTTGGGGGCCAACTCATGGACAAAGCAGGAAAATGTTGATTATAACTATAAGATAGGAAATAAGTATTAGCAGCTATAACAAATAGTATTAAAAGATTTTTTTTAGTGTGTCCAATACAAAGTGAGAGAAGAAAGGGACAAAGATGAAACAATGTGGAACATTAAAGGATAGATAGTGTATAACTGGTGGCATGATAAAGGTTAAGAACATTATTCATAGTTACAAAATAAATGAAAACAACATCAAAGTGGGCAAATTTCCTTGTCAGTAAATCGATAGATGCTGCTTTAGGTTGAAAGTATCTCTTATTCCCTGATTCATCAAAAGATGTGAGGGGAATCGTCAGGAGAGGTGACAGTGAAAGGCCAAGCAGAGTGGGGTGGGAGGCGGAGCTTGAGCGAGTTGCTTTTCATCCTAAATCCTCTACATCACAAGATACTTTATGATGTTCCTTCTCTGATTAAAAAAAAATGAGCCAGTAAGAGAATGACTTCTGAAAGACAAAGCTATGGATATAGCACTGTATGTTCCTGCACACGGGCCCCGTGAGAATTAGCTATAAAACACTCAGGAGGTCTGCAGACAGCACCCGCTGTTCCGGGCTATAAAATTATCAATGACTGCTTCGGCACTTTGGCCCGGCTAATGCTCTCTAATGAAGCCAAACTAATGTCACTGGTAACAGGAAGAAGCCTTTTGTGAACGGCAGCCTGCTTGTCATCAGAGCATGGCGAACGCTCTCTAGCAGAGACAGTGAGGTGAAATCCCTCCTCCTGCACAGCTGCGCTCACCTACTATGAGAAGTTTTCCACTTGTGGGTGACGGGGAGCGAAGCAGGGGAATGGTATCCGCAGTTCAAGAGCACAGCCGGGTAGACTAACAGTTCCTTGTGACGCTTGCTGCAGTGAGACACAAGTAGCCCTCAGCCAGCCTGAATCCAGAGAACTGTGGCAAAATGTGATGGCGCAGAACCCAGGCAGGCAGCCGGGTCCTCAGCCCAGACACACAACCCCGCTCCTGGAAATGGACCTTCCCAGTCTGTGCCAGGCACGCTGAGCCCTCCACCGGAATCTGAAAGCGTTTCTCCCAACGGAGACATCCACACTTACAAGTGACCCCTAAAACAGAACTCTGGAAATTCACAGAGAAGGTAGGAACTGACTCCAGATAGGCTTGCGCCCAGGGAGTCCACAGCACAGTGAGAAACGAGACAATAGCAGGAATGTTCCCCAGTGTGAGGAATAAGTATGCACTGAATCAGACGCTTCGGGGAAAATCCTTTTTTTTTTAATTGAATTCTTTATTGGTACAATTTATATACATCTCAAAATCACATATAACATTGGGGAATTTGTACCAGTATATGCCACAAATTAATTCTCATTTTTACCCATATCCCCACCCTCTCCCCACTCCTCCCTCCTTTATACATGCTCTTTTATTTTCTTTCTGTATCATATTTATTCCTTCCCCTCATCACATTCCCACATCTGGAGGATATACTAATAAGTGAAATCAATAGGTCACAGATAGACAATTCCCGGATCTTCTCTTTGGCATGAACACCTATAGATGCAAATGAGTTCTAGAAAGTAGGACAGCTTTTATAGAGTGGAATATTTCTATAGGAAACTTGGTGTGGGAAAATCCTTTTTAGAAGATTCATTCCCCTTACCTTCCCTCTGGGGCATTTTCAAGGGCAGAGGAATTTACTGTAGACAACAGATACATTTAGTGGGTTGGATGGTTTGCGCCTTCATTTCTAAGTAACAGTAGCCAAAAACATACATGTTCATGCTGAGTATTTAGACACATGAACCAAAATAATATTTCATGTCTGGTGTGATTCCTTCATTTAGAAAGATTTATTTGTATCTTCAGTAACATGATCTTTACTAGTCTCTCTTTACTAAAAATAATGTTTTGATGTTAAAATGAAGTATTTTTGGTCTCTTTTTCTGCCAAGGCCCACAACAAATGTGAGGCTGTCCTTGTGAAGGGAGTGGTTGGGAACCCGTTTTGTAGCCCTTAGGTGACTGTCCACTTCCAGGCTTTAAAAGAGCTTAAAGAGGTCAAAAGAAGAGTTGGCAGTAAGAATAAATCTTCTTTTCAGTTTTTATTTTTTTATTTGTACCAGTTTGTAGTACATCATGATTACATTCCTTTAGAGTCGGCTTACATAATATAATACATCTCAGTTCTTTTTTTAGCCTCTGCCCCCTCTTTCTTTTTTTTTTTTTTTTTTTTTTTTTTTTTTTTTTTTTTTTTTTTTTTTTTTTTTTTTTTTTTTTTTTTTGCTTTTGAGACAGGGTCTCGCTTTGTAGTTCAGGCTGGCCCTGAGCTCACTGTGGTGCCCAGGCAAGCCGCCGCGAACTCAGCAATCCTCCTGTCTCTGCCTCCCGAGTGCTGGGATGACAGGCATGAGCCACCACATCCGGCACTGTGGTGTGTGGTGTTGATTGTTGGTGGGCGTGTCTCCACGCCCAGCACTATATGTGGTGACCAGGGATCGAACTCAGGACCTTGCGCTTGCGAGGCAGGCACCGAAACCACTGAGCTAACCCTCCGGCCCTACCCCCTCTTTCTTGATGATGTTCCCATTTAAAAAAAAAAAAACTACCTCCCTACTTCCCATTATCCACCTATTATTTTGGTCTTTATTTATATTTGGGGTTTCTCATATAAGAGAAACCAGACAATATTCAAGCTGGTGTGTCTGATTTATTTCATGTAATCTTATGTTCTCCAGGTGTATCCATTTTCTGCAGTCAAGGACTTATTTATCCTTTCTTATGTAGAATAGTGCTTCTTTACATATAAATACTATATTTTTTAAATTGAATTCTCTCTTGGTCCATTTTATATACAGCTCACAATCACACTCAACACTCAACACCAGTATATGACAGAAGTTAATTCTCATTTTTACCCATATCCCTCATTTTACCCAAAAACCCCACCCCTTATATACATGGTATTTTTTTCTTTCCAAATCATATTTATTCTTACCCCTCATTAAGTTCCCCCACCACATGCCCTTTGAATATTTCCTATTTTACAAAATATATCATTCATTCTAGAATTCATTTACATCTCAAGGTCTCAAGGTCAATGCTCAAAATCAACAGACATTGTCTGCACAAACAACAGACCCACTGAAAGAGAAACTGGGGAGTCAGTCCCTTTCACAATAGCACCCAGAAAAATGAAGTATCTAGGAATCAGTCTAACAAAGGAAGTGAAAGACCTCTCCTCTGAAAACTATAGGACTCTGAAAAAGGAGATAGAAGAGGGTATCAGAAAACGGAAAGACATCCCTTGTTCCTGGGTAGGAGAACCAACCTCGTCAAAATGGCTATACTCCCACAACTACTATACAGATTCAGTGCAATTCCAGTTGAAATCCCAACACTATACTTCACAGAGCTAGAGAAAATAATCCAAAAATTCATCTGGAACCACAAGAGACCTAGAATAGCAAAATACCACATTTTTTATCCATTCATCTGTTGATGTATCTATAAGCTACCTCTAAGATTTAGTTAGGTATTAAGGTATTAAGGTTAAGGTATTTTATGCTATAAAAATGTGTGTGAGCCAGGCGTGGTGTTTCACGCCTGTAATCCCAGCACTCGGGAGGCGGAGACAGGAGGATTGCTGAGTTCGAAGCTTGCCTGGGCTACATAGTGAGCTCAGAGCCATCCTGAACTACAAAGCGAGACCCTGTCTCAAAAAAAAAATGTGTGTGCAAGTACTACTGTACCACAATATTTTTAACTCTTTTGGGAAGAAAATGAGAAGGGGAATATCTTGGTCAAATGGAATTTCTAGTTTTAGTTTTTTGAGGAATCTTCTTGTACTAGTTTATGTTCCCACCATAGGATTCCATTTTCCCCTCATCGCCTTGAAAGCCCTTGTTATTATTTGATTTCTTCCTTACGTCCATTCTTTTTAGAGTAAGATAGCATCTGAATGTTGTTTTAATTTGCGTTTCTCTAATGACTAGAGAGGTTGCCATATGTTCAGACGTGTGATCAGTGGAACAGAATAGAGGACACAGAAATAACCCCTGGCACATGCAGATACTAGATCTCTGACACGGGGGCTGGAAGCATACACGAAAGGAAATAGAACCTTTTTGACAAATGGTGCTGGGTAAGTTAGCTATCTACTACATCCAGAAGGCTGAAACCAGACGTAATAGCTTTCACCGTATAAAACTGAAATTAGACAAGATCGGGCACAGAGTAGGATGACCACAGACCTAAAATCAAAATGAATCAAAGATCTGCATGTTAAAACACAGTCAATCCACTGGGAGATTGAAGATGTAGAGGTAGGAAGGCCACTCTAAATGGAACACCAAGGCCCAAGAAGTAGTACATAGAATCAACAAGTGAGATCACACCAAATTTAAAAGTTTTTGCATCACAGTAGAAACAACCGACAAAGTGAACAACCTAAAAAAATGGGGAAAGATTTTGCCAGCTATTTCTCATACGTAGAATATATAGAGAACTCAAGAAAATATTAGACTTCCTGAGAGACTCAGTTAAAAAATGGACAACTTGAATGGACATGTCTCAAAAGAAGTACAAATGGCCAATCAATACATAGACTATTGAACAGAGTGAAGA
>PVIC010019529.1:0-30371 GCA_004025085.1 Thryonomys swinderianus
AGCCGCCGCGAACTCAGCAATCCTCTTGTCTCTGCCTCCCGAGTGCTGGGATTACAGGCGTGAGCCACCACGCCCGGCATTGTGGTATTCGGTGTTGATTGTCGGTGGGCATGAGTCTCCACGCCCAGCATTATATGTGGTTATCGGGGATCGAACTCAGGACCTTGTGCTTGCGAGGCAGGCGCCGGAACCACTGAGCTAACCCTCCGGCCCCTTTCCAATTTTTTATATGGATATTCTTACCAGAAACCAAAACAAGAGGGTGTCAATCACTGGTTCTGTTCTCTCTTTCTGCAAGGTTTAAATGACCCCAGGGAAAGAGGTTTCAGAGCTCAGTCTGGACCCCCTTATTCTCTACCCATCTCAATCTTGACTTTGTTGCCCTTTCTGGGAGCTACCACCGCCTCCTTAAATCCAGTGGTATTAGTGGGAATGTCCTTAGCCTGGCAGAGGCGTCCTAGTTTAGCTCTGGTCCTGGTTGATGTTCAGGGTCAACCTAGGTTACCTGTGTGTAGCCAAGCAATTGATATTTACCTAGCATCTACAAAGTTCCCGGCTGTGCTCTGAACATGGAGGACGCATCGCTGAAAGGGACACAAGCACTCCTTGCTGTTATTCGGGGCAGAGAGGGGCACAGGCAGTTGATAAAGAAAACATTAAACAAACATCAGCATTTCAGCTAGTGGTTAGAGCTATAAAGGGAATAAACTTCTGTAATATAATAGAGGGAGGAGAAGGGGAATAGTAGCTAGTGGGTCACGTGGTCACGGAAGGTTTCAGAGATGTCACTTGAGCAGAGACCTGAATAATGAAAAGAAGTCATCCAGCAGAGGCCACGAGTATAAACCAGCAGGATAAGGTTATAGAACCTGGGTACACCCGGGCATCTACCAAAGAGGGCTGTTTTGAGGGGCAACTTCCTGACCTTGTATCCCTGGGATCTCCCAGGGGCCAGTTTTTCCCTCCTCCCTCCACTCTGCCCTCTCCAGGACACTGTGCCCCCAACTTCTTTTTCTCCAGCTTGCCCTAGATTCCAGGATTCCTGATTACTGTCCAGAACTGTCTACACTCTTTCATTAATACTGACTTTGCTTTGCCACAGACTTTGCCAAGCCCCCACCAAGGGCACCTAGAATGTCTGCCCAACATCCCTTGCCTTCCCCAGAGCTTGGCAGCACACCCTGCAGCCTCCAGGCCTGGCCTACCCAGTCTCTCCACACTGCCTACTGCCCCTCTCTCCTTCCCTCCCCTGTCCCTCTCTGTCTGTCCCCTGCCCTTTCTCTTGCTTTCAACTAACATTACTGGCTGCTGACAGCATGCCAAGCACTGTGTTAGGTAGTCCACAGGGACTTAAAGATGATTATAAGACTTGGCACTGACCCTGGAGAACCAGGATCTTGGGAGACTGACATGTAAAATGCTTTAATGGGGGTATCTATGGATTGTCAGGTAGGGGAGTTATTAGATGTGTGTAGGTGAACAGATGACTAAAATTTATTTATTTAAAAAATTTTATTTATTTAGCAACACTGAAGGTTAAACCCAGGACATTTGTACTAGGCTCTATCCTCAGCCTTCTTCTTCTTCTCCTTTTTTTTTTTTTTTTTTTTTTTTTTTTTTTTTTTTTTTTTTTTTTGAGATAGGGTCTCACAGTTCAGGCTCCTCTGAGTTCGCTATGTAGCCCAGGCAAGCCTAGAACTCACAGCAATCCTCAAACTCATAACAATCCTCTTGCCTCTGTCTCCTGAGTGCTGGGATTACAGGCGTGAGTTGCCATGCCTGGCATTGTGGTGTGTGGTACTGATTGCTGGTGGACCTGGCATTGTGGCATGTGGTTCCAAGGGATCAAACTCAGGACCTTGTGCTTGCAAAGCAGACGCTGGAACCACTGAGTTAAATCCCTGGCTCCTCAGCCTTCTTAATATATATGTATTTTAAAATTTTGAGATAATTTCCTAAGTCACAGAATTGTCTAGGCTGAGCTCAAATTTGAAATCCTCCTGTTTTGGTTTCCCAGGATGCTAGGATTACAGGTGTGTACCGCTATGACTAGCTATCATTAAATCTCTTTAACTCTTAGTTGCCCCACCTACAAAATGGGAAAGTTATCCCATCCATACAGTTAAGGTGAAGATTTGATAAAATCAAATTATCTAGGTCAGTGCTTGGCATTTGGGAGATCCTCAGAGTATGAGATATGTTGCTTTTTCTTGTTCTTGTTACTTTGTTTTTGTTTTTGTTTTGAGACAGGGTCTGGCTTTGTAGCTCAGACTGGCCCTGAGCTCACTATGTAGCCCAGGCAAGCTTTGAACTCAGCAGTCCTCCTGCCTCTGCCTTCTGAGTGCTGGGATTCAAGGGGTGAGCCACCACGTCTAGCATGGTGATGTGTGGTGCTGATCGCTGGTGGGCATGAATCACCACACCCATTATTGTTGTATGTGTTTACCGGGATTGAACTCAGGACCTCAGGCTTGCTAGGCAGGCACTGGAACCACTGAGCTAAATCTCTGGCCCCTCATGCATATTTCTTTTCTTTTTTCTTCTTTTTTGAGACAGGGTCTCACTTTGTAGTTCAGGCTGGCTCTGAGCTCACTATGTAGCCCAGGCAAGCCTCAAACTCAGCAATCCTCCTGCCTCTTCCTCCCGAGTGCTGGGATTACAAGCGTGAGCCACCACACCCGGCACTGTGGTATGTGGTATTGATTGCTGGTGGGCATGAGTCTCCACGCCCAGCATTGTATGCGGTTACCGGGGATCAAACTCAGGACCTTGCACTTGCGAGGCAGGCGCTGGAACCACTGAGCTAACCCTCCAGGCCTCATGCATATTTCTTTTTTTTTTTGCTTTTGAGACAGGGTCTCGCTTTGTAGTTCAGGCTGGCCCTGAGCTCACTATGGTGCCCAGGCAAGCCGCCGCGAACTCAGCAATCCTCCTGTCTCTGCCTCCCAAGTTCTGGGATTACAGGCGTGAGCCACCACGTCTGGCATTGTGGCATGCGGTGTTGATTGTTGGTGGGCGTGAGTCTCCACGCCCAGCATTATATGTGGTTACCAGGGATCGAACTCAGGACCTTGCGCTTGTGAGGCAGGTGCCTGAACCACTGAGCTAACCCTCTGGCCCTCATGCATATTTCTTAACACATAAATCTAAGGCTGCTGAGTATAAAGAATAAGAAAGGGCATATGCTGGGGTGGATCCTCCTGCCTCACTCCCACTCTTATTATAATAAAATACAAGCAACATAAAATTTACCAGTTTAGCTCAGCCAGTGATGCACCCATGTAATCTCAGCTATTTGGGAAGCTGAGGCAGGAACATTACAGATTTGAGGTCAGTCTGAGTAATTTAGTGTGATCCTGTATCAAAATAAAAAAATAAAAGGCCAGAGATTTAGCTCAGTGATTCCGGTGTCTGCCTAGTGAGCACAAGGTCCTGAGTTCGATCCCTGGTAACCACATACAATAATACCAGGTGTAGTGACTCATGCCCACCAGCAATCAGTACCACATACCACAATGCTGGGCATGGTGGCTCACTCCTGTAATCCCAACACTGGGAGGCAGAGGCAGGAGGATTGCTGAGTTTGAGGCTTGCCTGGGCTACATAGTGAGCTCAGGGCCAGCCTGAACTACAAAGCAAGACCTTGTCTCAGTAAATAAATAAATAAATAAATAAATAAATAAATAAATAAATAAATAAAAAGGGTTGAGTATGTAACTGAGTGGTAGATACCCCAGAGAGATTAGGAAGAGCCACATGTTGTGGCACACACTGTAATGCCCTCTACTTGAGAGAACAAGGCAGGAACAGTGTATGTTTGGATCAGCGTGGGTAAATCAGCAAGGCCCTATCTCAAAATTAAAAATAATTTTTTTTGAGACAGGGTCTCACTATATAATTCAGGTTGGCCCTGAGCTCACTATGTGGCCCAGGCAAGCCTCGAACTCACAGCAATCCTCCTGCCTCTGCCTCCTGAGTGCTGGGATTACAAGTGTGAGCCACCACGCCCAGCACTGTGGTATGTGGTACCGGGGATTGAACTCAGGACCTTGAGTTTGTGAGGGAGACGCTGGAATCATTGAGCTAAACCCCTGGGCCTTATAGTTCTTTTTCTTTGCCAATTTAATGCCTTATTATTATTTATTCATTTTTTAAACAAGGTCTTACTATGTAATTCATCTGGCTCTATGCTTAATAGGTACCCTAGGCTGGCCTCCAAACTCATGGTGATCCTCCTGCCTCAAATTCCCAAGTGCTGATTATAGGTGTGTACCACCACACTTGGTTTAGTGTTTTACTTTTTTTTTTTTTTGCAGTGCTGGGGATAGAACTCGGGGCCTTGTGCTTCCAAGGTAGGCGCAGTATCACTTGAGCTAAATCCCTGACCCCTAGTGCTTTACTTTTATGGTAGTGCTGGGGATTGAATCTAGGGCCTCTCAGGTTCCACAGGGAACTATTTTATCACTTAACCACATCCCTAGCTGGATGTTTTAATTTTTAAGAATTAAAATTTTTGGGCCGGAGGGTTAGCTCAGTGGTTCCGGTGCCTACCTCGCAAGCGCAAAGGTCCTGAGTTCGATCCCCGGGAACCACATACAATGCTGGGCGTGGAGACTCACGCCCACCAACAATCAATACCGCATACCACAGTGTCAGGTGTGGTGGCTCACGCCTGTAATCCCAGCACTCGGGAGGCAGAGACAGGAGGATTGCTGAGTTCCAGGCTTGCCTGGGCTACATAGTGAGCTCAGAGCCAGCCTGAACTACAAAGTGAAACCCTGTCTCAAAAAAAAAAAAAAAAAAAAAGAATTAAAATTTTTCCATTTTCAGTTTCTAAACTCACTAAGTAAGGAGGGACTGAAAGTCAAAGGAATTATGAGGTGAGTGTGGTGCCATACATTTGTAATTTTAGCACTCTGGGAAACTGAGGCAGGAGAATTACAAATTCTAGCCTACCCTGGGCAATTTAGCAATTTATTGAGACCCTGTCTCAAAATTTAAAAAAATTTTAAAAATGCACTGAAGATGAAACTCAGTGTAAAAGTCCTGGGTTCAATTCCTGGCATGGAGGTGAGGAGTAGGGTGAGAGCTGAAAGGGGAAAATAAATCTCTCCAAGAAAAAGGGACAAGAGCTGGGTGTGGTGGCTCACGCCTGTAATCCCAGCACTCGGGAGGCAGAGACAGGAGGATTGCTGAGTTCGCAGTGGCTTGCCTGGGCACCACAGTGAGCTCAGGGCCAGTCTGAACTACAACGCGAGACCCTGTCTCAAAAAGCAAAAAAAAAAAAAAAAAAAAAGAGGTTATCCTGTGGTGGGTGGCTTGCTTTACCTTCCACTTTTACTGGGCCAGCATCCAGGCTGGTTTCTTTCTTAGTCTTTCTCTGGTTCTCCCACATTTTGCCCTCTCTCCCAGACCTTCATTCATTCATTCATTCATTCATTCATTCATTCATTCATTCACTTATTTGAGACAGGGTCTTTGTAGTTCAGGCTGGCTCTGAGCTCACTATGTAGCTCAGGCAAACCTTGAACTCAGCAATCCTCCTGTCTCTGCCTCCGAGTGCTGGGATTACAGGCGTGAGCCACCATGCCCGCACTGTGGTATGTGGTATTGATGGCTGGTGGGCATGAGTCACCACGCCCAGCATTGTATGTGTTTACCGGGATCGAACTCAGGACCTTGCACTTGCGAGGCAGGCGGGGAACCACTGAGCTAAATCTCAGCCCCCCCCTTTTTGTAGTAGAGATTGAACCCAGAACCTGTACACGGAGCTACCTCCCCAGTACTTTTTAAAACTATTCTCACGCGTATTTTATTTGAGACACGGTGTGGCAAAGTCACCAAGTTGCAGAAACTGGGCTTGAACACTGATCCTCCTGCCTCAGCCTCCAGAAGTCTGGAATTACAAGCGTGAGACACCAACGATTGTCCCAAGTTTTTTCATAGCTCCTGTACTTTTAGTCTCTTTCGAACTCCCTGCCTGGGCTTCCATCTTTGCGCATTGTCTGCTTGTCTCTGCTTCTTCTCGGGTTATCTCTCTCCTCCACCTAGACATGGCTTCTATCTCCTGCCACCCTGGTCCAACCATTACCAGGTGGAGGTTAGGAAGCCGACTGCCAGGTCCCAGAGAGGGGCCAGGGGGCGGGACCAATCCCTCCCTATTTGCATATGCATAGGGCCTCGAGGGCCAGAGCCCAGGAGGCGGGGCTTCTGGGGTGGGAAGGGGCGGGCAGCCTCAGAGTCGCGGAGTATAAAGACCGAGAGCAGAGCCCGCGGGCTCCGCACTGCTGAGGAGCGGAGCCTCCGCTTGGGGGCCCTTATATCTGGCTGCTAGTCCCCTAACTGCGCGTCCCTGCCCCACCCCCACGGTGGGGCCACCAGTGGTGTGGCGGTCTCCGGCAGAGGAGCTTCGAGCAGCCACCTGCCGCGTTCTACAGCCTCTTTGCATCTCGGATTTTCATCTCGGCGACCCCCTCCTCCTTTTCCCTAACCTCTAACCTCTCGCACCCCGCTTTTCTCTGTGTTTTGCTCGGATTTTGTAGCCGTCTGTTTTTGCGCCCCCTCCCGATTTTCTTCTAGGTGGCTTGCGGGGTGAGGCTGTGTTCTCACCCCTTCCCCTTGTTATCGCCTCCTCTCTCCTTGTACCCCTTTGCGTCGCGGTCGGGGGCCTGGGATCATAGAGGCTCCGCCGCCCTGCCGGCACCCCGCAGCGAGTGGCCGTGCACCCCGGGATTTGCAGTAGCCTCCTCTCTGAGGGGGTCCCTCTCGCCCCGTAGCCCCCGTGTCCCACGCGTGGTGGGCGTCTGTGCGCGGCTCCCCCGCTTCTCCGCAGCCCCCATCCCCGCACCAGGACTCGCCCCGCACCGCCAAGATGGTCATCCAGAAAGAGAAGAAGAGCTGCGGGCAGGTGGTTGAGGAGTGGAAGGAGTTCGTGTGGAACCCGAGGACGCACCAGTTCATGGGCCGCACCGGGATCAGCTGGGGTACGAGGGGCGCGCGGGAGGGGCGGGGAGGCCGCCGGGCGACCCTTGGGGCGCAGGGTCCCGCGGGCGAGGTCCTAGCTCCCTGCCAGGTCCCTGGCGTCCGGCCCCCCTGCCGGGCTCTGGACTGGGAGGGGACCGAATCGCCGGTCTAATCTCCGTGGCTGGCCGCTGCGGAGGCGGGGAAAGTAGGTCACCGCCGCCTTCCCGCCCCCCGCGGAGCCCCCTCTGGCGTGGGGTCGCAGGCTTTGTGCTCGTGTCCGCGCCGCTCGGGCTCTCGCTCAGGGCTAGTGGGATGCACTCGTCGCCCCCACCCCCGGAGAGTACCCCTTCCCTTCCTCTGCTCCCACTAGCTCGCCAACCCCGTCTATTTTTAGCTCGTGCCCACCCCTTGGACCCTGGGAACATTCATGAGGGGGCGGGTCTGGAAGGGGGATGCTGGGGGGGTTCTTCACAGCGGAAGTCGTTTGCCTATATCCCACCATTAGGCATTTGGAACCTTCTATGGCTGCTTTGGGGGTGGGGGGCTGCCTGGTGATATTTTGAGGTTCTCTAGGTTGGATCTTCTACTCATATCTCTGGCTGAGGGAGGAGTGGTCAACGTGGTGAGATGGGGACATCATCAGGCTGGTGTGTCTGCAGGACCCCAATGGCTTGCGGGACTAGGGGTCCAGAGGGACCTGTATATGTGGTCGGGGATTTGGTCATGGATACAGCTGCAGGTGAGGGGTGGAATTCTAAAAGAGATTGTCAAACTGGGAGTCAAAGCACGGGGGACGCTGTGTGACACAATTTATAGTTTATGCACACTGATTGGACACTGTCCCCATCAATCCACCCACTAGGGTCAGTGGTCCACAAGGAGAGTCTCACTCGATCTTTATCCTCAGGGATTCGTGAATGCTTGGGGTAATCTGAAGGCTTTGAGGAGGAAGTATCTTCTGAGGCAGAAAGTTCAAGGTGAAGGAAACAGCAGGCCCCTATATGAGGCCAAGGGAGAGATGGTGGCAAGATGGTGTCAAGAGAAGGATGTGGGGAGATTTTGTCTCCTCGTGGCTTCTTCCCAGGGTCCTATATGTGTTGTGAGTTGATGGTGGGGTGACTGCTGAAGTTTTGACAGCTGTTTCAGAGGCTGTATCTAGGGCAGCATTTTAGGCCTTTTATTTCTGAACCTGCTTTAAAGGTTTAGTTTCTGTGGCGTGTCAGGAGAGATATCTTGCTATCTGAGACTCAGAGTGTTGGCTCTGCAGGGTGGAGCATTTTGCCTTGAGTGGTAGTCAGTACTAGTTTAAAAACTCATTGCAGAAGCAAGGTGTAGTGGTGTACTCCTGTCATCCTGGCCTTTGAATGACGAGTCAGGAGGAATGCCTAGAGTTTGCGGCTAGCCTAGGCTACACAGGGAGTTCAAAACCAGCTAGAACTACAAGTGAGAACTGTCTCAAAAAAATGAAAAACAAACATTGCACTCTTAGTGTGCACAAGGTCCTGGGTTTCATCAGCAGTACACAGGCACACATGTGCACGCATGCACACACGTGCACGTGCACACATACACACAGTACTGCTCTAGGACAAATTTAAGCATGAATATCATTGCAGCAGTAATAGATGTACCTTCTCACATGTGGCTGAGAAGCTGGAAGTGTAATTAAAAGGAAAAAGAAGACTGTGGTCTATTCTCGGGGTTGTCCCAGTAACAAAAGTTTAGTTCTCTTGTAGCCTTCCTAAGGATGGGCCTCACTGTGACCTGAAATCAAGAGGAGGCTAGGAGTCATGCCTGGAAGCTTGGATACACTGCCTGTGTCTAGTTTGTTTCTCTTGGCTCCTGGGGAACGGCTCTAAGTTGTCCTGTGGCTCTACTGCCCACCCTAGTGTAGAACTTCTGAATAGGAAGAGGAGTGAATGGGGTTAGGTGAGGTCATGGCAAGAACCTTAGAATCTGCTGACTATGTTTCCTCTTCCCTAGCCTTCATCCTCCTTTTCTACCTCGTCTTTTACGGCTTCCTCACCGCCATGTTCACCCTAACCATGTGGGTGATGTTACAGACTGTCTCTGACCACACCCCCAAGTACCAAGACCGCCTGGCCACACCAGGTGAGTGATAGTCCCTCTACTAGCGCTTTTAACTGCTGTTGCCCTAATTCTCCCAAAGGAACTGACAGCTCTTTGCAGGAGTTTGGTTCTGAGGATCCATTCACCATGTGCTGGAAAGTTCTTGAAGTCTGCCTTTCTTCTCATGTCCTGAAGCTGGGAGCTATATGATGTGGGGAGGTGGCAGATATTCATAGGAGGCTGCCCTCCTAGAACAATCTCAGATTTCACTCCATCCGTTGCCCTAGTATTCATTCTTCTGTGTGGGGCCCCTCCTCTTACAATACCCCTGTTCCTGCCCACGTGGGTTCTAGGCTTGATGATTCGTCCTAAGACTGAGAATCTTGATGTCATTGTCAACATCAGTGACACTGAAAGCTGGGACCAGCATGTTCAGAAGCTCAACAAGTTCTTGGAGCGTGAGTGAGGGGCTGGCTATGTGCCAATTGAGGACTGTGGGAGGGGGTTTGGAACCATGGAAATGGAACACCAGGCCTGTGACTCTCTCTCTTCCAACTCCTTAGCTTACAATGACTCTATCCAAGCCCAAAAGAATGATGTCTGCCGCCCTGGGCGCTATTATGAGCAGCCAGATAACGGGGTCCTTAACTACCCAAAACGTGCCTGCCAATTCAACCGGACCCAGCTGGGCAGCTGCTCCGGCATAGGGGACCCCACCTACTATGGTTACAGCACTGGGCAGCCCTGTGTCTTCATCAAGATGAACCGGGTACACATGACCTTGGTCCCCAGGGAGAATGGAGGAGGGAGCTGGGGCCACCATCTGTTGACCGTTGTGTCCTTTCACTGGGGTTAATGGGCATTAGAGAGATTTTTGGTGGTTTGAATAGCTGAGAGTACAAGAGGTGGGGCTACTAGCGGCTAAGCTCCAGAGCTGGAGGGTTGGATGTCTATGGTGTGACAACTTCTCCCACTCTCACCACACTCCCTCCTCACTCCAGGTTATCAACTTCTACGCAGGAGCAAACCAGAGCATGAATGTCACCTGTGCTGGGAAGGTGAGTTTGGTGGTCTTGTCCACCCCTTTTTCCTTCACTGTTTCTGCGTGATTCACCCATGTCTCCCTATCTTTTTTTTGCTCCCAGAGGCCCCAACACTATAGGGACAAGGGGGTAAGAGTGGACTTGGATGTGACTCGAACTCTAACAGGGGATTCCAGCCCCCTTATTTTCTAAGATGCAGATTCCTGCTTCCATTGGCATAGACCTATATGCTTCTGCCACCAAAGCCCTGGCCTCTGGCTTCTCCTCTAGGCCTTCCACCTTCTTTTCTATTCCCCAGTCAGCTCATTTTAGGCACCTAGTATCTGCTGTTCTTTTAGCACCATTTGCCACCGTTACTTTTCTTTAGAACTCTGCTGCCCCCACTCTGTCCTCTCTAGAAACTTACTGCTGTCGCCCATCTCCCTGCTCCTTTTCCCTACTGGGCCCTTACTGTTTATCTGTTCTCTCTTGGCTCTGCTCCAGAGACTGAATCTCAACGACGGGGTAAGAACTTGGGGTAGTGATGGAGTAGGAGACTTCTGTGTCATTGCCCCCTTCAGAGATGAGAGAGACAGGCCCCACCCCCACAGTTCAAGGGAAACAGATTTGAGAACAGGAATAATTTTGGGCAAAGAAAATTCAAAGAGAAGCCTGGTGAACTTCTGGGTGCCTATCTTTCCTAACATGACCATTCCCTGACTTTCTGACCTCCATAGCGAGATGAAGATGCTGAGAATCTTGGCCATTTTGTCATGTTCCCTGCCAATGGCAACATCGACCTTATGTACTTCCCCTACTATGGCAAAAAGTTCCACGTAAGTCCCATGGGAAGCCTGGGATGATGACTCCTTGAGAAACATGCTAAGATTCTTGGGAAGGAGGCTGAGCTGGTCCAGATTTAGACCCTTGCCCTCATCCTCTGGCCCAGGTGAACTACACACAGCCCCTGGTGGCCGTGAAGTTCCTGAATGTGACCCCCAACGTGGAGGTGAACGTGGAATGCCGAATCAACGCTGCCAATATCGCCACAGATGATGACCGAGACAAGTTCGCTGGCCGTGTGGCCTTCAAACTCCGCATCAACAAAACCTGAGGCCCCATCCTTCTGCCCCCACCTCTCTCCCGTGGATGTTTCTGGAATGTTTCTGACCCTGCCTGATCCCTCCCTCACTCACCCCAAAGGTATTTTTTATAACTGAGCTGATTTGTGTGAGTCTCACGCCCTTTCCCTGGACTTCTCAAACCAGCCTGATGTCCACTGTGATCCCTGATCACCCACATTTTCTGCCATATTCTCCTATACTAAGCTCAGCCAGAGGTAGAGATGGGCTACTAACATGGCCACAGAGGATTTAGTAGTCTTCTGGCTCTGGTTTAGCTGTCAGTGGGATGCTTGCCTAGGCCCTATTTCTTCTGCCCCATTGCTTGAGAGCTATAAAACATGCCCACTTATCCAGTCACCTACACACACACACACACACACACACGCTCATTTCAGCCCATAGTATTCCCTCTTCTGATTCCTAAGCTCCAGCTATTGCACTTTCTCTCTGACACTTTCTTTTTGTCTCCATAGTCTTTATCTTGTTGGCTCTGACTTTTCTAGTTTTTCCAGGAGATATTAACCTCCTTCTCCCCACCTTTACTTCTTCCTCTGAAAAGCAGCCGTTTATATGTAATTGAGGACAAGTTGGTTCTGTGGCCTTTTTCTTCCCCTTATTGTGAGTCCATGAGCTAGGAAATGAAGGAATGAAAGAGAAGTCCCACTGGTCCTCTAGAAAGTTCTCTAGTGGTCCCTGACTCCAATTCCTTCTTGGTCCCTTCTGTTATCCAAAAAGCCACTACTTAGAGAGGCAGTCTTGACCTAGGCTGAATATCCACTTTGTTTTTACCGATGGCTCCCTTCCCCCATTTGCCTTCCCAGAATATCCTTCAAGTTCTACTTCCCAGGGAGCCTTGGGGGAGGGGCAGCCATCTTGGCTCAGTCCCCAGTGGCCACCTTGGAGACATCAGCTGGCTGGGGAACAGTCCACCTCCTTCCTCTGAGCCCAGATCTGCCTCTCCCATCCTCCCTCCAGCTTCTTCTAGCAAGTTATCATCTGATCCCTAACTCCTTCCCTGTCCTCTGCATGTCAGCTTGAAAATTTCAAACACTTCCCTCAGTTGAGGCTCTGATTTTCTTGGCTCCATCTCCTTTGGACCCTTTTGCCTTTAAAAGAAATGATGCCCATAGAATGTTAAGTGAGGGACCCCCTGCCCTGCTCTGAGTATTCTTTAGTTATAGAGGGATTTTAACTCTTTCGCCTCTGGTTTCCCTTCTTTTCCTCACCCTGTGCAACTTCCTTTTTCTTTATTAATGCTGCAGTCTCCACAGTCCTACAAATGGAACCTTTCCTATTTCCTCTTGCTGGTTCTGTATCTTTTCCCTCTGGGTCCCCATGTTTTCCTGCACTGCTCTCTCCCCAGTTATTTAATGCCTGTGTCAGATCTGAAAAAAGAAAAAAAGATAAAGTACAATAAAATGAGAGTAATTATATATATAAATATATATCATACACAGAGCCCTGTGTCCGGGTTGTTCCTTTCTCAGCATTTGGAAGAGCCCAAGGAATCCAGTGCAGGGTGAATTTGGGTGATCTGGGAGTTATGGAGGAATTGAAGCATTGTTCTCTAGCTCTGACCTCTTCCAGTGTTCAAATATCCAACCCCTTCATCTCAACTAATATAATACATACTATCTTAAAATCACTTGATACAAGAAAGGCAGGAAGCCTGTATATCTTTGTATATCAAAACTTATAAAGTGCCTACTGTGTGCACTGTAGGCACCTATGAGGATATATGTATGAAAGAGAGTTCCTATCCCAAGGAGCTCCTCAGTTCTCCAGGACAGGTGAGGAGCATACAAGTTACTCAAATATAGATAGACCCAGATGTGTTTCAAGGAAGGGGAAAGAGTTGGTGATAATAAAATTCAAGGTTGTCCATACTTCCTGTTAGGGGCTTCTGAGGGAAGGTTGGTTCCTTGTCTCCTCCTTTTCTGCTCCTCCCCTTTTTTCCCCAGTACCAGAACTGAACCTAAAAGCACTTCATCACTGAGCTTTACCTCTTTAAAATTTTGAGGGGAGGTCTTGCTAAACTGCCCAGGTGAGATTCAAATTTGCAGCCCTCCTACCTCAGCCTCCCAGTGGTGAGATTATAGCCTTGCATCACCTCACTTGGGTAGGAAATTTCTTTAGTTGGAAGCATTTAAACTGAAGTTTAAAGGATGGGGAGGTTTGGGAGAAGAGTATCTAAGAAGATTCTTAGAGACAGAAAAGTAGACTAGGAGAAATAGACTTCAAAAGAAAGAAATTAGGTCCTTCAGGATTCTAATTTTATGAAAGCACAAAAGCATAGGAAAATGATAAGACATATATAGGAGAGAGAATGTGTTGGTAGCTTATTAAGATTTTATTTTGAAGTTGTTTTTTTTTTTTTGCTTTTTGCTATTGCAATGAATTGGTCTTGCTATTTGCTTGGAAAAATAATTTTTAAATATGCATACAAATGTATCATGAATGCATAATAGACACACACACACATACATATCCTATATATTAGGATCCCTGGGTTTTGGGAGCTAGTATTTCCAAATTGTATTATTCACAAATTTGTGTATCTATGTCTGCTCAATAAATTCCACCTGCTGTCACTGCAGCTGGTAAAGTGCCAAGTCACTTTTTTTCTTTTTTGTAGTACTGGGGATTGAACTCACAATCTTTTTTTTTGAGACAGGGTCTTGCTTCGTAATTCAGGCTGGCCCTGAGCTCACTATGTAGCCCAGGCAAGCCTTGAACTTGGCAATCCTCCTGCCTCTGCCTCCAGAGTGCTACGATTACAGGCATGAGCCACCACGCCCTGCACTGTGGTATGTGGTATTGATGGTTGGTGGGCGTGAGTCACCACACCCAGCACTGTATATGGTTACCGGGGATGGAACTCAGGACCTTGCACCTTGGTTCAGGCAGGTGCTGGAACCACTGAGCTAAATCTCTGGTCCTGAACTCATAATCTTGTGCTTGCCAGGTAGGCATGCCAGGTAGCCACTGAGCTAAATCTATGGACCCCTTTTTTTCCCCCTTAATTTTGAAGATTTTACTTTACATTTTCCAGTACCAGGGATCAAACTCAGAATCCTGTGCTTAAGAGGCAGGCATGGTGCTAATGAGCTAAATCCCCAGCCTGCCAAGTAATCTTTAATGGCTGTATAATATTTTATGTTCTTTATTTTTTTTGTGATACTAGGTGTTAAACCCAGGATCTCTGCACTGAACTACTTCTCCAGCTCCTTTTTATTTATTTTTTTGAGACAGGGTCTCATTTTGTAGTTCAGGTGGGCCCTGAGCTCACTATGTAGCCCAGGCAAGCCTCGAACTCAGCAGTCCTCCTACCTCTGCCTCCTGAGTGCTGGGATGACAGGCGTGAGCCACCATGCCCGGCACTGTGGTTTGTGGTATTGATTGCTGGTGGGCGTGGGTCACCATGCCCAGCACTGAATGTGGTTACTGGATGGAACTTGGGTCCTTGCGCTTGTGAGGGAGGTGCCAGAACCACTAAACTAAATCTCTGGCCCTATTTTCTTTTGTCTTTCCAAACCCACTAAAACCAAAGTTTAATTCAAATCATCATAGTGTTTAACCATTTAGGATAGTACAGACTTACATTTTTTAAATTTTATTTTGTTTTGATTTTTGAAACAGCATCTTACTATGTAGCCCAGGCTGGTTTTGAACTCTCAGTGATTCTTCTGTTGCAGCAATAACTTTTAATTAAAGCCTTAAAAAAAATCACTGCTACAATTTAATCAAATTTCTTTCAGCATGTTGACATGATCATATAATTTTTCTTTTTTAATATAATAAATTATGTTGATAGATTTTCTGCTATTAAACTAACTCTGTGTTCTTGAAATAGATACAGTATATTGTTTTAAATTCAGAAATGTAGCCTGGTATTGAGACAGGGTCTCACCATAATTTCAGGCTGATTTTGAACTCACTATGTAGCCCTAGAGTGGCCTGGAATTTGCATGGTCCTCCATGCCTCAGCCTCTGAGTGCCGGGATTATACCGGTGTAATACTACGCCCAGCTCCTGATATTTTAGAGGTTTTGCATCTACATTTATTTATTTATTTATTTATTTTTTGCTTTTTTTTTTTTTTTTTTTGGAGACAGGGTCTCGCCTTGTAGTTCAGGCTGGCCCTGAGCTCACTATGGTGCCCAGGCAAGGCGCCGGGAACTCAGCAATCCTCCTGTCTCTGCCTCCCGAGTGCTGGGATGACAGGCGTGAGCCACCACGTCCAGCATTGTGGTATGCTGGTGTTGATTGTTGGTGGGCGTGTCTCCACGCCCAGCATTATATGTGGTTACCGGGGATTGAACTCAGGTCCTTGCGCTCGAGAGGCAGGCGCCGGAACCACTGAGTCAACCCTCCAGCCCCTGCATCTACATTTATAAATTAGTTTGGTTCCTACTTTTTAGTACCTTTATAAGGTTTTTTTTTTTTTCTTTTTGAGACAGGGTCCTGCTTTGTAGTTCAGGCTGGCCCTGAGCTCACTACGTAGCCCAGGCAAGCCTTGAACTCAGCAATCCTCCTGTCTCTGCCTCCTGAGTGCTGGGATTACAGGGGTGAGCCACCACGCCTGGTGGCACTGTGGTATGTGGTATTGATTGCTGGTGGGAGTGAGTCACCACACCCAGCACTATTGTATGTGGTTATAGGGATTGAATTCAGGACCTTGTGTTTGCGAGGCAGGTGCTGGAACCACTGAGCTAAATCTTTGGCCCCTATAAGGTTGTTTTTTTTTTTTTTGAGACAGGGTCTCGCTTTGTACTTCAAGCTGGCCCTGAGCTCACTATGTAGCCCAGGCAAGCCTCGAACTCAGCAATCCTCCTGTCTCTGCCTCCTGAGTGCTGGGATTACAGGCGTGTGCCACCATGCTCGGCCCTATAAGGTTTTTTTTTTTAAAGATTCTCACTGTGTAGTCCAGGCTGGCCTCCAACTTGTGATCCTGCCTCAGCCTCCCAAGTGCTGGGATTGCAGGTGTGCACCACCATACCCGGCTCTCCTTTACAATAATATTGAGTCAACACAGTAGTTCTTCTTAGAGTACTAGGGATTGAGTCCAGGGCCTTGTGGATGATAAGCATGAGGTCTATGCTCTCAGCATATATTTTATATTTTGTTTTAATTAATTTTTTTGAGACAGGGTCTCACTTTATAGTTAGGCTGGCCCGGAGCTTGCTATGTCACCCAGACCAGCCTTGAACTCACAGTAATGCTCCTGCCTCTGCTTCCCAAGTGCTGGGATTATAGGCGTGAGGCACTCCGCCCAGCAACTCTCAGCATTTTAATTGAATTAATTATCAGTCTTTTCCTATGGACCAGAATGAATATTGGACCATTTCTTTTTTTTTTTTTTTTGAGACAAGGTCTCGCTTTGTAGTTCAGGCTGGCCCTGAGCTCACTATGTAGCCCAGGCAAGCCTGGAACTCAGCAATCCTCCTGCCTCTGCCTCCTGAGTGCTGGGATGACAGGCGTGAGCCACCATGCCTGGCTGGACCATTTGATTCTTGATCATTTTTCCTGAAACCAGCTCTTGAAGGTATTTTTGTTTTGTGCTGAGGATTAAATCCAGGGTGCTAAACACATGTTCTACCCTGAGCTACACAATCTCAGCCCTTTTTTTTTTTTTTTTAACTGGTACTGGGGATTGAATTCAACTTCTTTGTACTGAGCTACACCCCAGCCAGCTGGAAATGAACTTGTGTCTTGTGATACTGTTCAGTTGACTTTGAACTGCTGGGCTCAAGGAATCCTGTATCAGCCTCCTCAATAACTGGGACTACACCTATGCCTGGTTGATAACAGTGTCATTTCATTGTGTACCCTGAATATATACAATTCTTTTTTGGGGGTAAATTATACCCCAATGAAACAGACAAATTTTTAAAACAGAAAAGAGCTTTTCAAAATGTTCTGAACACAGGAGCACGAAAGATAGTTTCAAGAGCTCAGTTTTGTTCCATGGCTGGAGAGATGACTCAGAGTCTCTGTGCTGGCATGCAGCTCAGTGTAGAGCTACTCAGTAGAGCGCTTGTTTAGCAAACGAGAGGCCCTAAGTTCCATCTCCACCCAGCAAAGTCAAAGGGGAAGGGGGGTGCTCTGGAAGAAATGGATCTGGGCCTCACAGAAGAGCATTTGGCCTTCTCTAGTAAGCAAGAACAAAGGTGGTCTTCGCAGCTGTCTGAGGCCTTGCGGCAGGACAGAGGGCTTCCACTGGTACTTTAAGCCTAGTTGATAGGCTGAGGACAGTGGCCCCAAAGTCCCTGTGGACCTTGGCACTCTCCACCACTGTGGAGACAGCAGGCCAAGCCACGTGCCTACTGACTGGCCATTCCTGTGGGCAGTGGTTTAGGCACCAGCAGGGGATGGGAGGCCTGGCCCCAGCCCCCTGCCTGCAAGCCAGTGGCACTGAGGAACTGGTTGGGCGGGGGCTGAAGGGTTCCCCAACCCTGACTCTCCTCCCCACCCCAAGAAGCCTTTTCAAAGGTTTTCCTGGCACAGTGTAAAGCTTCAATTCATTCACCCGCCTGGCACAAGGCCCAGGATGAGGGGATGCTGGGAAGGTCCCAGCCCTTACCTTAGCTGCCCCCTGTTTCCTGGGACCCCAGCTGGCAGGTGTCCCACTGGCCTCTTCATGCAGCGGCACCCACCCCTCTCTCCTTGGGAACACAGGTACCCTGCCCCTTTCCTGTGGAGCAGATGGCCACCCTGGAGGCTCAGCTTGCTAAATCAGACATTTAAATCCCATAATCCTTGGTGAGAGGCTGCCTGGGGACAATGGCCCAGTCCTAGAAGGGGTGGGCAAGAATTTTTTATCAGTGCTGGTGGCGGGGGGGACAGTTGGTTCCTAAATTATGAATGGAGCCACCCTCTCCCTTGTTGTCATGCAGCCCACAGACTGACCCAGTCCCCAGCCTTTGTTCCCCTCCTGGAACCAGGGTGCTGGCCGCGCCCCCAGCCCACACTGCCTGGTGACTCAGGTGGCTTCCTCCCAACTCCAACTCCTACTCATCCTTGCACTCCGGGGCCCAGGCAGCCTGTTCTGGCATCTACTCTGCAAACACACAGGTGATAGTAAAGTTTTATTGTAAAATAAGAAACTGATATAAAAAGGGACTATAAAAAGGGAAGAGTGAGGGTAACAAGTATAGATGTGCCTTGCAGAGTGCAAAAGAAATTGACCCTGAGCAATATAGGGGAAGTAAAATGGGTCTTGGTGGATACAGACCCTCTAAGGGCTAGAGATGCAGTCCTCCAGGGTGTGAGACAGGGTGAGGTTTCCTTTCAGGTGCCAAGGTTCAGCAAGAGGTTGGAGAGTGTTTGGCAGGGCCACCAGAGCCTCAGCAGACTCTTGCCCTCAGCCAGCAGCCTAACCTTGGAAACTATGGCCCCAGCCACTATGTAGTAAGATTATTATGCTAAGCTCAGACATATATTCTTTCAACAGCCCTCACAAGTTCTGGGAGGTAGCTA
This sequence comes from Thryonomys swinderianus, assembly GCA_004025085.1. Classification (NCBI taxonomy): domain Eukaryota; kingdom Metazoa; phylum Chordata; class Mammalia; order Rodentia; family Thryonomyidae; genus Thryonomys; species Thryonomys swinderianus. The sequence continues at coordinate 18,659 of PVIC010019529.1, forward strand.
TGATGATTAGCATTTCACAGATGTGGATATTCAAGTTAGGAGAAATTGAATGTCCTGCCTAAGCTTCCTCAGTTAGTTCAGTTGGAGAACTGGGCCTTCAGCCCAGCATATGGCTGACTGTAAACTCTGATCTTATATGCAATTATGTTTTCTTCCTTTTCCCAACTCTCCCCACAGTTAAAACCTTAAAAAGGCAGCTGGTCGCCCTAGCTTGAACCACCCTTCCCAAAATATCCATACAGGCCAACTTCTTGAATGTTATCAGGCAAGGCAAATGGCAGAACTCCCAGGCATTTCTGAGGCACACCTATACCAGGAAGGGATTCAAGCCCCAGAGTTCCAAATCCCAGGGAGGGAACGGGTGGGGGATGGGTCATGCCATTGATAGGGACAAGAGGCAGAAGATGTCAGTCTGAATCAGGTCCTTCTCTCTTGATCATTAGTTTTTTATGACAGGAGGTAGACTGCCCCTTCTTAGACTTCAGGTGGCTGTAGGAGAAATAGAAGAGGCAAAGAGAAGAGATGTGAAAGAGGTAAAGCCAAGGCCTAGAAGGATCTAAGGCTGGAGCTGGGGAATTTCAATTTATCTATAGGTCACCAGAACCTGTAGATGTTCACCAGCAATTTCTATCAATCTCTTCATCTTCCCTTACCCCATTTCCCAGACAAGGAAACTGAGCCCATGGGGAGAAACATGGTCACTCAAGACCTACCAATACTTGGCAGGGCTGAGTGACCCTGAGGCAGAAAGTCATTGTGTGATGTGACCAAAGGGACACTAAGGAACTTTGAGAAGGGCAGGACTGGTGCCTGTTTCTGAGAAGGGGGGCAAGGAGGGCACCCCAGCTTACCTGGAGTGAGGCCTGCTCTCTCCAGGCTCCTTCTCAGTTTGGGCATCCTTGAGTTCTAAGGCCTCATTCAGCTCTTGGAACATCTCAAAGCGTTCACGCCCACGGATCTGTACCAGGGAGAAAGAGGACAGAGAAATATCAGGCAAAACCACAGAACTGTTTTCTTGTTCTCTTTAATAATTTCCTTTTTGAAAGGTAGTCTTTATGGACCCCAAGTTATGATTTAAACCTATGACTTTTATTTTGGACTGCACAATGGTGTGAGAGTAGGGCCTGGAATAAAAAGTTTACATTGAATTTGAGATTTCCCAGGCTAGTGATATACAGTACAATATGCACATGAAGGAAACAGTCTCTTCTGTACACCGTGTGGCTAAACTGTGATATTCAGTAGGTTAGATGTACTTTTTGGTTGGTAGTAGGGATAGAATCCAGGACCTTGGGCTGTGTGAATACTGGGAAAAGTGCTCTAGCACAGCCTTCACTGCACTGTTGGCTTAGGATACTTCCAGTTTAGTATGGGTTAACTGGGATGTGATCCTGTCTTAGGTGGAAGAGGACTTGGATTATAATTCAAATTGTGTTCTCAGTTAGGTTTTTTCGGAGCCTCTGTCTTGCAGCCACACTGCCTCTAGATGGGAAATGCCTTAATTGCAGGCAAAGCAGCCAAAAAGTTAAAATCTTGGGCCAGAGGGTTAGCTCAGTGGTTGCAGCACCTGCCTCGCAAGCGCAAGGTCCTGAGTTCAATCCCCGGTAACCACATATAATGTTGGGCGTGGTAAGTCATGCCCACCAGCAATCAATACCACATACCACAGATGCCGGGTGTGGTGGCTCATGCCTGTAATCCCAGTACTCGGGAGGCAGAGACAGGAGGATTGCTGAGTTCGAGGCTTGCCTGGGCTATATAGTGAGCTCAGAGCCAGCCTGAACTACAAAGCGAGACCCTGTCTCAAAAAAAAAAAAGTTAAATCTTAAATGTCAAAAGACTTCACACTTGCAATCTGATAATATTAACTTTATAGAAACATGATAGCTATATTATCTCATCCGTCCTTATACAAGCCACTGTATCTTTCCCAGACTTGGTACCTTAAGGGTGAAATATTCTCCATCCAGTAGTTTCTTCTTTGGCTGAGGAGAAGAACTGGTGCTGGTGGGCAGTGCTGGGGAAGAGACAAAGTAAGGAGAGAGGAGTACATTTGGGGTACAACTGTCTCCCTCTTCCTCTTCCAGCTGCTCTTGTTCTGCCTGGTTACCTCGCTTAATGCTTCCTGGTGTTGGCTCAGGGCATGACCCCCCTTTCTTGCGGACATTTTCCTCCTCTGTGCGCCGGTCTCTTCCAGGACAGGCACAAACACGCACCTCAAAACTGTTCCGCCCCAGCACATTCCCACTGGCCAGGAAGAGAAGACAAAATTAGGACGCAGTAAGGCATACCCGCCCCACCTACTCCTGCCCTTGTCCTGCAGGGAATCTAAGCTTCACTTCCAAGGACACCACGAAGCAGCTACAGGCTGAAAAAAAGGCCTTAAAGACAGAAAAAAAGAAAACTGACAGGGATAGCAGAGACTCTAGTCACGGGCACAGTGTGAGAACTAAACATGGGGAGTGGTGTGGGAAAGGCAGGGTCCAGGTAACAGGCACAGGCAGAGGGTAGGGAGGAATTTGCCAGTGTGAAGAGAGACCCATGGATGCCTACCTGGAGTCTTCCAGGGTGATGATGGTGAGGATGGGCCTACGGTTCATGCCCCCCATGCAAGAGCTGTTGCACATATAGTTGTAGTGGATGGTGGTACAGTCAGAGCCGACCTGGGGGAGGACATACGTCCTAGGTGAAGCCAACTTGCCCTGGGGAGACCCACAACAACCAAGAACTGTGGCCTCTGGAAGCTTCTATTTCTTCAGATGGTAAATAAAGGGGACAACCCACCTGCCCTGCACCCCTCATAGGCTTTTGAGGGTATTAAGAAGCAGGGGAGCTCAGTGGCAGAGTGGGCACAGGGCTGTGAGGGGAACAGTCTGTACTCTATCATGTGTAAGGCCCTGAGTTCCATCCCCCAAACCACCAAAAAACCTTAAGAAGAAAGAAAAGAATGGCAGGGAAGTCCTCTAGCACCCCTTGAGAGCCAATGACAATACCCTCCAGCCCCTTGACGCCCTCCTCCCAGAGACCCCAGTTGCCAAAGGAGACCTCAGGTAGATCATATGGCACCACAACACTATGGCGAAAAGTGATCCTGTCATCCAAATATTCTGCACGCAGATTTCCTTCCACCCGGATAAGATGCTGAGGAGGGGCCACGCCTAGGAGCAACCAGGGACAAATGAGAATCCTGGAGACCCTGTGCAGCCAGCTCCGTACATCTTCAGCCCGAACACTTACCATCACTATCAGAGCACCGCTCATGGTGTGGGCAGCGCCTAACAACTTCTGTCATGTGCTGTGACTTCTTGTAGATGGCCATAGCACGGATTCGAGCACCAAGTGGAGGTGGTGATTCAACCCACACCTGCACAGGGCAGGTCTTTGCCAGTTGGCAGAATAACTTGTTGAGGATAGGGGAATACTATAGGAAAAGTAAGGAAGGTAAAACATTAAAGGGTGGAGGACCAGTGGAAGAAGGGAAAAAGGAGATCCAGTGACTAAATACAGGGTGGGGTAGCTAGTTGGTGGCAACTTATGCCCCCCCACTTTATTCTGTTTCAGGTCAGAGTCTTACTACATTGCCCGGGCTGGTCTCAAACTCTGGGGCTCAAAGGACCCTCCTGCCTCAGTCTAAGTAGCTGGGAGAAAAAAGTTCCCTGCCCTAAGGAGAGATGATGAGAGTAGAATGGGAAAGAAACACCAAGGTTAATGGGGATGGGGATTCAACTTTGGGATACAGGTCAAAGTTCACAGACTAAATGAATAAAACAGGTAAGAAATAAAGGCTAAAAAGGAATCTGCAAGCTCTGAACACCAACAACAAAAAAACTAGGAGGTGTATGGCTAGGCTTTCAAAGGTGACATGGGAACTTCTTAGGGTTACTAACCGTGCATGTGACAGACTTGGCCGTCCCAGAGTGAAGGAAGCCCAGACGGAAACCATAGGTGCCAGGGTAGGTCTTATGGGAAGGGACTGAGGATGACAGGGGCCAGGAGATGGCTGGTGCAGGGGCTGCCGGGGCAGAGGCCGCTGGTGTTGGGGTCTCTGGTACAGGAGCTGCTGATATTTGGCCTTCTTCATCTGGGTTTTCTCCCAACCAGTTTACAACATCTGGGGACAGCAGCAGTTCATCCATGGGAGGGGACAGTGAATCAGACTATGAAAGGGTAAAACAAGAGTTGTAAGGCTGGATTCCTCAACCATGGCCCACCATGTACCCAGTCCCTTTCCACTTGCGTCCTTACCAGAACATTGTTTTCAGGAAGTCTGAAAAACAAGAGAGAAAATCAGTACTACTGACTTTTGTTTCTTAGAGGCCTCTGCTAGGGGTGTAGGGGCTGGGGTGGGGATGGTGTCTCTACAGGGAGCTGGGCATCCAGTCAGTCCTTCCCATGGAATCCACTCACAGTTTCCATAAGTCTGAAAATGTCTCCTGACTCAGCGGAGGCTCGATGCTGAGATCCGACTGTGGCTCTTCCATGGCAGCAACTAAGAAGGCTGCTATGAGGGGAAAAAACGAGGACTCAGCATGAAACAGCCAATCCTAGTTTGAGAGATTGGTGAAGGACATGCTGGGGAGGGTACACGGCAAGGCTACCTGGGTAGGGACAGATGTTATCTGCTCTCTCTCAAGGCGGCCCCTGCGCCACTCTTCAGCAGTAGACTTCTAACTAACCACTCCAAGAAAAAGATAACTAGCTGGCAGTGTGGCTCAGTGGCAGAGCCCCTGTCTGGCATGTATGAGGTCCTCAGTGCCACAACAGAACAAAATGAAATGAAAAAAACTCCAAAGTCGAAAAGATAACCAGAAAGAGGCTTCTAACCCATCCCCACCAAATCCCTAAGCCCCCAAACTCCACATCCTATTTCTGCCTTCCTTCCTGTTAATAGAAATTCAGGTACTTTAGCCCACTTCCATCTCTACCTGGTGTATCTAGATCTTTGATCCCCTTTACCACCAGTCTTTTTACAAAGTTAAGTCTTAAAAGCTCCTTTACTCATTTGCTCCCGTGCATGGCCCCACAAACCCTAGGAGATCAGTTCCTCCATTCTACTTAGATTTCATCTCCTCCTAACTACTTCCTCCCTTGGAGGAAGGGTCTAGCTAGACAGGCGGACCTTGTTTGTTCCCTCTCTAGGACCACTCCATCCTGTCTCTATTGCCCCTATGGCTGTGCGGTACTCTCCTTCTGCTGGGAGCTGGTCTTGTGTCTCATACTTCCTCAGGGAAGTTGCCCCAGACTGCACATAGCCAGCCAGCCAAACTCTATTTAGCCATCCTATTTTAAATTCTCATAGTGATACTTTTTAAATTTCATGTTTCTCTTAGTCAAAGACAATCTTCATCAGTGCAAGGAAGTGTTTTGTTGTGTTTCCCACAGCAGAAGCACAGGCCAGCCATGCACCTGGTCGGTGAAGTGGTGAATTACTGTCTCAGGCTATGAGCCTGTTTGGAATGGGCGGAGGTCTTGTATGATGCTAAATAGCAAATATCTCACCTTGTTTCAGGTCAGCCTTCAAATGACTTCACTATGCTATCTTCCTTCCTGTCCTCCCTCCTTCTCTTTCTTCCTTTCTTGATGCCAAGTATGTTATGAGCTTTCCTAAGAAATATGTTTACCATAGCTGGATATGGTGACTTATGCCTATAATACCAGCACTCAAGGAGGCTGAGGCGGGAGGATTCTAACTGTGAATCTGGACTGGGCAATTTAGCAAACTCTGTCTCGAGAAAAAAAAAGGGAGGAAGGAAGGAAGGAAGGAAGGAAGGAAGGAAGGAAGGAAGGAAGAGGGCTGGAGATTTAGCTCAAGTGGTACTGTGTCTACCTTGGCAGTAAGGGACTGAGTTCAATCCCTGGCACTGTAAAAAAAAAAAAAAAGGAGAGAGCAGGTGGGGGTGTAGTTCAGTGTGAAGGTCCTGTACTCAATCCCCATGGGGTGGGGGGTTCACTACACTTTTGTCTTTTTCTTGTGGTTTGTTGACCATGCTATGGTGGCTCAGGCTAACCTCAAACTCACAACCCTTTTGCCTCAGCTTTCTGAGTGCTGGGATTCAGGCTTGTAGCACATTGTCTAGGTTTTCTTTCTGTCTTATATTGACAACTGCTCTCAAAACATGCAACTCTGTAAATGGCCACTTCTTTCCTGATCTCCTTTACTGTTTACCTAGGTCTTTATGTTGACAGAAGGCTTTATTTCTCATGTACCTGTAATTTGCAAAATCCTTTTGCATGGTTTAACTGATTTGTCCTGATAAACACAACTGGTGCTTGACAGAAAAAAAGGTTAAATGTCCTCCTCACACATACACAGGAGGCCAATGAATGAGTTTTTATTAAAAATGATCACTCAAACACCTCTGAATGTGTTGGAGACAGTACTTGCCTAGGATGTACAAAGCCCTGGTACAAAACAAGTAACAAGAGATATCTGTTTCATCACTGAGTCTTCTGCAGTGCTTCCTTTTATAATCAATGAAAGCAGGTTCTAGCTGATGTAATTCCTCTGAATGAGTCTGGCAAAAGATCAGGTACCACAGCCCCTCAGCTCTGAGTAGGGAGAAGGTTATATAGGAGCGTGGAGGAAGGAGAGGAACCAGGGCCTCCCTCCCTCCCTAGATCAATGATCAAAGCAAGAGATTTAGCCAGTATGGTGGCACACACCTGTAAGCCCACACCTCTGGGATGCTGAAGCAGGAGCATCACAAAGTCAAGTTCAGCCTGTGTGACTGAGTAAGATCCTGTCTCAAAATTAAAAAACAAAAAAATTGAGAGGGCTGGAGATTTAGCTCAGTGGTTCTAGCAAACCCAGGGTCCTGACTTCAATCTGGGTAACCACATACAACAGTACTGGGCATGGTGACTCATGCCCACCAGCAATCAGCACCACATACCACAGTGCTGGGTGTGGCAGCTCACGCCTGTAATCCCAGCACTCAGGAGGCAGAGGCAGGAGGATTGCTGAGTTCCAGGCTTGCCTGGGCTACATAGTGAGCTCAGGGCCAGCCTGAACTACAAAGCAAGACGCTGTCTCAAAAAAAAAAAAAAAAAAAAAAAGAGAGAGAGAGAGAGAGGGAGGGAGGGAGGGAGGGAGTATCTTGCTGTATAGTTTAGGGTGGTCTTGACTCTACTATGTATCCCAGTTTAGCCTCAAACTCATAGTGATATGCCTCCCCATGGTAGGATCACACATAGTTGCCACCATGTCTGACTTCAAAATTTAGAAATGGTAAGGACTTGGCATTTAGTTCAGTATTGTTTTTGCCTCACAAGCACAAGGTCCTGAGTTAGATCCCTAGTATGGGGGCGGGGGATTAAAAATGGTAAAAAGGTCTGGGGAAGTAGCTCAGTGTGAGGGGTTTGGGTTCAATCCCCAGTTTCAAACAACAGCAAAAAAACCCCTCATTATTTTGAGAGGCGGCACAGAAATCAAAAGCCCTGAGTTACACATTAAACTGTTATTTAAATTTGTTGTAGAAGGGGCCAGGGATTTAGCTCAGTGGTTCCAGAGCCTGCCTTACAAGCAGAAAAATCCCAAATTTGATCTCCAGTACCAAAAATAACTGACTAACCAAATAAATTTGCATTAGAATGCTACTTTAAAGGGATTACTTTTTTGGCTTCTTCACCTGTAAGAAGCTTTCAGGAAGGGAGGATTGTGGTTCAGTATTAGGCACTTGCAAGGCCCTGGGTTGGGTATCCAATATAGAAAAACACAGAAATATTACTTTGGGAGGTTATTCAACTCCTCTGCACCTTACAGTCCTTTGCTCTAAAACAGTACCTTACTAATTATTATTAAAATAATGTCTTCATTATTACACAAAGAGTTTAACCCAACATTCAGGAGGCTGAGGCTGGAAACAGGAGAGATGTGAGTCAAGCCCAGCCTGGTTTATCTATAGAGGACTGAATCTGTCTCAGAAACCCAGAGCTGAGAAAATTTGCTCAGTGGAAGAGTGCTTGGTTTAACTCTGCTGGGTTCCATCCCCAGCAAACGCCCCCTACCACCAAAAAACAAAACAAAACAAAAAGCCAAGAAGTGCCTAGTACATGAGATTAGTTCAACCAATGTTAGCTGTTTGGAAAACCATTTGGTTTATTTAATCTTTATTATTTGAGAAAGTGGTGCTAACATTGAGTGCAATTTCTGTGGCACATCTCCTTAGCAGACTTTGTTTAGTAATATGCAAGGACTGGGCAGTTTGTCCTGAGATGGACACTGGAGGTAGACAGCCCCACACACAGCTCTCCCTGTCTCTGTCAGCGAATGTGGTCAACAGTTCTCTATGAGAGAACACAGAAACTACTAGCAAACCTCTTCAGAGCAGGTGCTTCCCGGAAGTACCAGCACCAGGAAGGCATGAAACACACACACCAGGCCCACCTGGAGCTAACAAATGGCTAGGGAGGTAGCACATTTAAGGCAATGCTTGGCCAAGGAGGTAAATGCAGCCAAGACTGTAAGGAGGGGCAGGCCTACTGTCCCCAGCAGCTCACGTAACCTTCTCAAGAAGCCAGGAAGAGGCATTAACAGCAGATGAAGGAACTGAGAATTAAAATAAGCCATTAAAAAAGTCATTTATCCAGGGTTTTGGTTTTTTTTTCTTTTTGGCATTACTGGTATTGAACCCAAATCTTTAAACTGAACTAGATTTCTAGCCCCTTTTTAATTTTTTAAGACAGGATCTCACCAAGTTGCTGAATTGCCCATGTTGGGCTTAAATTTGTGATGCTCCTGCTTCAGCCTCCCAGAGTGCTGGGTTTACACATATGCCACCACATCTGGTTTCTTTTCTTTCTCCCAAATGACTGACAGGGTCAGGCAGATGCTTGCACAAAAACTATGTCAGCATTGATCCTGATGTAGATCATTCCTTGATCGGGCCAGATAAGTTTTCTAGCACACAACTACACTGTCATCCCCTACAGGGTCCTTAATGCTCCAGGGGTCAATACCAGGCATATGACAACCTTGGACTGCTTGAAGCTACTCTTAAACTGAATAATCTCTTCAGATCTCGCTGAGTCTGATATAGTCTTTCTTGTTAGGGGTACAGCTCAGGGGCAGAAGGCTGGCCCAGTATGAGTGAGGTATGGGTTTGTAACAGAAAAAGAAAATTTTTCAGATGAAAGCTATTAGGAGAACATCTTGATTCTAGAAAGTAACCACACGGTGTCTGGTAAAACTGAAGGCACAGATCTGACTAGTTCAGCAAAGCCACAACCAGGGAGATACCCCAGGAAAAGGATTGACAGGGACAGCAGGAGGCCTGCATGAAAACGTTCGTGTCAGCGTTGTTCCTGATGGAGAGCAGCAACCTCATTGGAATCCACTGGTGGGGAATGAGTAAATAAAATGTTCCTGAGATAGATTTCAGAAACACATTGAGTGAAAAATACAATCTGCAGATATGCCCAGACACTCTAAGGGCCCGGGATGTAGCTCAGCAATACTGTGCCTGTCTGGTGAGTGCCACAAGGTTTTGAGTTCAATCTTCGGTATTAGGAGAAATAAAGAGTGCACAGATATGTCCAGATAGTAGTGTATGTGAACAGTTTACATATATTCAAAGAAAAACTATTATTATTAATTATTTTAATTGAATTCTTTATTGGTACATTTTTATGTACAGCTCACAATCACACACAACATTGGGGAATTTGTACCAGCATATGACACATGTTAATTCTCATTTTTACCCACATCCCTACCCACCCACAACCTCCCATCCCTTATTATTATTATTATTTTTTGGTATTGGAGACTGAACCTAGAGTCTTTACGGCACTGAGCTACACCCTTAGTTGTTTTTAAAATCTGAGACCGCTTCTCACTAAATGGCTATGTTGCCCAGGCTGGGGTGGAATGTTTTATCTTCCTGCCTCAGCCTCCCAGAGAGCTGGGATTACAGGTGTGCACCACCATGCATGGCTCAGAACTATTTATTTTATAAACACATATGGAAAAATGTGAAGCAGTCAAGAAGAGTAAAAAATGTATAAAATCTGTGACAGTGATGGTCTCAGCAACAGAACAGCATTCACGGATTATGAGTTTTAGCATTTTTTTTTTTTTAGATAGGGTTTTACTTTGTAGTTCAGGCTGGCCCTGAGCTCACTATGTAGCCCAGGCAAGCCTCAAACTCAGCAATCCTCCAGGCTCTGCCGCGTGAGTGCTGGGATTACAGGTGTGAGCCGCCTCGATGCACTGTGGTATGTGGTATTGATTGCTGGTGGGCGTGAGTGACCACGCCCAGCATTGTATGTGATTACCGGGACAAACTCAAGACCTTGCGCTTGCAAGGCAGGCACCGGAACCACTGAGCTAAACCTCCAGCCCACGAGTTTTAGCTTTATTTAATTGTTTTTGTTTGCTTGTTTTCTGAGAAAGTGTTTCACTAGTTGGAGTTGACTCAGCCTGGCCTCAAGTTTGCTGCAATCCTTCTGCCCTAGCCTCTCCAAGCGCTGCGATTATAGGTGTGCACCCTCATGACCACCTAGAGTTTATTATCAAAGATAAAAACAAAGTATCTAATGGTTGCACTGCACATGTACTAAAATACGGAAAACTGGAAGACAAATATGGATGACAAAATGTTGTGTTATTTAGTGAGAATGTTATTTGTCCTCATTTAATTGTACTGTAGTTTTATGTTGTTATAGAGTACTGTAGTTATAGAAATAAAAGCAAAGTCATCAAATTAGTTCTTTATCTTTGTTCTAAATATTATAATGTACATACTGTATACAATTTCTCATTTAGTGACCAATTCAATTAATGATCTAGTTGCAGGACCATAACTCGATTGTTAAATGAGGAACACATATAGTTGTTTGTATCAAAAACAAAAAAGAAAGAAAATAATTTTTTTTTTTTTTGCAGTGCTGGAGATTGAATCTATGACTCCACACCTGCTAGATAAGTACTTATCCTGGAGCTACATCTTCAATCACCTCCCCCACCTTAAATTTTGAGGGGGAGCCAGGTGTGATGCCTCAGGCCTGGCAGCTCAACACTTGGGAGGCTGAGGCTATGAGTTCAAGGCCATCCTGGGCTATGTAGTGAGTTCAAGGCCTGCCTGAACTACAGAGTGAGACCCTGTCTCCAAAAACCAACAACAACAACAAAAAACAAAAAACATAAAACCCCCAAAAAAGGGACCAGGGCTTTAGATTAGTAGCACTGCACCTGCCTGTCAAAACAAGGTCCTGAGTTCAATCCCCAGTACAAAAGAAAAATTCAAATACATAAAAAAGTAAACAATGTGCTCGCTTTGGCAGCACATATACTAAAAAGTAAACAAGAGAATGCATTCACTATCCAGCTTTATGAATAACACATCGCCTTTACTGTCTCATTTACATTTCTAGCCATTCCCTCACAAGTTTTTGAGGTAATACTTGTGTTGAAATATATAAAAGTGAATTATTTGACATATTTTAAAATAGCCCCATAACTCACCACTACACTATGACAAAGATACTGTATCTGATTGACCCTATTAATAAAAGAAAAAAAGGGCCGGAGGGTTAGCTCAGTGGTTCCGGCGCCTGCCTCGCAAGCGCAAGGTCCTGAGTTCGATCCCCGGTAACCACATATAATGCTGGGCGTGGAGACACGCCCACCGACAATCAACACCGCATACCACAATGCCGGACGTGGTGGCTCACGCCTGTAATTCCAGCACTCGGGAGGCAGAGACAGGAGGAT
>PVIC010019530.1:0-30438 GCA_004025085.1 Thryonomys swinderianus
CTCATTACATTCCCACACCAAATTTCCCACTCTATAAAAACTGAGTTAGTTTTTGTATATGGTGTGAGGCTGGCATACAGGTTTGTCTTCCATGACATAACTAGAGCTATTTATACAAAAGATTTCTTTATCCCTTTTTGAAGCTTTGTCAAAAATCTTCTGACAATAGTCAGGGATCTGTTTCTTAACTTTCAGTGCTAGTCCATGCTTTGTAAATCTTTCTTGCTTTATTACTGTTTCTCCATTCAAATGTTTACATTAGGAAATATGAGTCTAACTTTTTTCTCTTTTCAAGAGTCATTTGGATATTCTATGTATTTAGAAATTTTATATAAATATTACTTATCATAAGTATTAGTGTAAACCTCTACATTTCTGGAGAAAGTATAAGGATTTTTTGAGACACAATTTGCTGGCTTCTTCGGGGCTTGAAGACGAGCCAAGCACGAGAACCTGGAGTCTTATCAGAGGTTTTCTGAGCGAGTAGCCGAAGCAGAACGTACACGCGTCCTCGTACATCTCCAGCAACCTCCCGGAGCTGAAGAGGCCCAGAGACACGTCGTCCACCGGCCTTTCTCACAAGCATCTTTGTTGTTCTGCTTTTGTCCAGCTGTTACTCTCCTACAGATGCTCCTGACAAATGTCATTTTCCTTCCTCCCAAACCAGCTTTGGCACTGGAACGGTTCTGAGTTAGAGAACATAAAGACAAACCTGCGAGCCGTTCCAGAGAAACACCAGCCACGTTAGAACCAAAACCAAAAGTAATAAATTAAAATTCTTTGTAGATGAGGTCCCTTGGTCCATGGGTCCTGATTCCTCTTTTTCACGGATGTTTATGATTATCTCAACAACTACTCCTGAGCTGAGAACGGAGAGGAGGCCCAGGTCGACTAGATGTCTTTAAATTGCTACCAAGAGTCAACTGTTCTGCCTAAGCGAGCAGAGTCTCCTCTGGAGAAAGGAAGCCATGTTGAGAGTTCTGGGCTCCAGCGGGCTGGGGGCCTGTGTCGGTGCCGCCAGCAGCCTAGGATCTCCAAAGCTCAAGGCCAGCCTGGGTCACGTAGCGAGCCTCTGCCTTCTCCGCCCAGTAGAACTGCCTAGATTCTGGCAGCTCCGGAGGAGTGACTGGAAGGCGGCCTGGTGCAGGCAAGAGGGATGCTCTTCGCTGTTGCTCTAGAAGTTTTATTTCAGTGAATTCAAATGGCTAAAATGCAAAATCACTTACTGCCAGCATTTGAATTCCCACATTAGCTCCTCTCGTGAGGGCGGCACGCTTCCCCACTGCCCTTGTTCACTGCCTTGGCATTGGCGATGAGAATGCACGGGCAGCTGCTTGTGTGCATAGCTGCCTCTAAAGTGGGTTTCCACGCGGCATGAGGTCACTCGGATGAATGCCTCCCGCAAACACACAAATCACAGCCAGTTCCTGAAAACTGAGAGAAGGCTGAGCTACATAGTTTGAGAGAAGAGAAATGCTGTCAACATGAAGCATGCAATTTTGTGAAACTCTGGCAAACGCTTACCAGAAAGATTTATATGTATTAAACACCAACCCAAGAATACTGTTTATTACAGTTCAAATGACAAGCACACTAATGCCACTAATGCAATGACAACCACTGGCGAAGAGGATCTTGGGAATTCATTAGAAACATCAAAGTAAATCTGTTGCGTGTCTTTGCACCAATTAAATTAACACTCTATTTAAATAGTTTACATTTTCAACTAGAAAGTAGAACCTGGAAAGAGCAATAGTTTTCATGTCACACTGACCCTTATCAATGCCCTAATTGCCGACTAATAAATTTGTGATATTCAGCACGACAGTCTCTGAGCCTACACTATTTTAAAATGGTGGTAACACAAGCACACCATATTATTCTAAATATTTAGTTTGATTTGAGTCATTGAAAGCTCATTTCCTTAGATAGAGTTCACAGTAAACAGTTGATTTTTCTTTCCAATTAGAATTCAGTAATAAGTATTGTCATAGTGGCCAAATAATATCTATTTATCCAATGTCTTATTTGAATCTAGATTAAGAGTCTCGGTAATATGTAATAAACAGTGTTTCAAATGCTTGGTTTTGTGCTTCTTTTCCCTGAATGATAGATAAAGCATATATGCCATAAATGATGTGCAAAGAAGGTATTTTCTACAAAAAGAAAAATACCATTCAGATACAGTGGTGACTGCCATTACAGATCGTACCTGATCGAACACAAATAACTTCTCATTGTGAACATCAGACACTTACTGAAGCATCTTTCTAAGCTAATTTTTACTACACTGCTTGCTTATAAATTCCAATTTTCCTACCAGTGGAGAGCTGTGTGCTCCCAAAAGCGAAGCCCACAACCATAGTCCTATCATTGTAACATAAATCGATGCATCATTCCTCTATTTTTTGCTGCAGAACTGATAAACTCCTTTCTTATCAAAATTCATCACGTGCTTCCCTGTAGAAGACTTGAGTCCCTGAAATGCGTAGGAGGTGATCATGGATAAGAGGAACGTGTAATTCAGAAGAACCTCAGAAAGACACAGAATGCCAGGAACGTGGACAAATGCTTGCCAGGAAGAATTACGAGGAAGGTACCATTTGCTATGATTTTCAAAGATCTGTAAGTACTGGGGTGCTGGTCCCCCTCCCTGCTGTGGCGCGACGGTGGCTGCTGAGCTGCGCGGACCGTCGGCCACCGGGAGGCAGGAGCTGGCTGTGTGGCCCCACATCGCAACCCGTCCTTGTGCGAGTCCCCGCCGAGCTCCGTCCATCCTCAGGAGCTCAACACGAGACATCATCTCGTTGTAAATTTGAAATCATTCGAATCCGGTCCATCCTGGTCGGTTGGATCAGGCTGCTTTCTCGAAAATTATGCATTTCTAGGTATAGAAAGTGAAAGCTCTCTCCGACCGGCTCCTCCTAGTCCAAAACGAGTAGCCCTAGATTGAACTGTTCGCACTTTGTTCAGTGGGTACCTGAATATCTGACTCTACCCCCCTCTGATTTGCTCTGCAAAGTCTCCTCTTTTCCCCAGTAAAATACGAAGATCAGCCATGACATCTACACGTAGTTATGAGCTGACTGTGCTCTGTCTGGAGCTCCTGTGGAAGTGTGTTATCAAATAAACCGTCAGCTTTTATCACAGCTGTAGAATGAAGACGTGGCATTCAAGGCCTTGTCAGATGACACATCAGAGTGCTCAGGAGGGAGCACATGCAGAGGGGAGGAGGGCGGTGGGCAGAAGAGGACAGAAACTCTCAAACTCACGGTGCACAGGAAGCCACGTCCCTGCCCCAAGTCCTCACCGAATGCTTCCCAATTCTAAGCCAGCACCAAGAAGAGCAAAGTAGAACTTTTCTTCCTTGTGCTTCTGAAATTTATTTTGGAACTTGGTCTGCTTTTGTGGCTTTTTCAAGGCTAGAGGACACATACACCAGATTCTGCTGCATAACCCTTTGCTCAGGGCTCCTGTAATCCCAGCATGCTGGGAGGCTGAGGCAGGAGGATGTGAGATTGAAGAGCAGCCTGGGGAACTTAGCAACTTAACCAGACTCTGCCTCAAAATTTAAATAATAAAAATAATAATAGCTGTGGGTGTAGCTCGATGCAAAAGCCCTGGGTTCCATGTCCAGGACTACGGAGGTGGGGAAAAAGAAAGTCCACTTTTTATGAACTTCCTGAACATTATAGCACAAACTCTTTTTTTTTAATATCATCTCCACGTTTCCAGAAATGGTATTTGTGATACTATTTATTATTTCACCTTTTAAAAATGTGTATGTATGTATGGTTTAACATTTTTATTTCTAACTCTTACTAATTCAGCCTCTAATTATAAAATTTAGAGGCATTATTTGTTTTTTTAAAGGGATTTTTTTTGTGTGTGTGGGGGGGGGTACCAGGGATCGTACTCGGGTCCCTGTGTGTCCAAGGTTGACACGGTACCACTTGAGCTAAATCCTCAGCCTAGAAGGGATGTATTTAAATCAGAGAAAAATTGCCATTCAATGGTGCTTCAGTGTGCCTCTGGGGTCCGGCAGTCAGGACAAGCGGGGAAAGCAAGGCTGACCCCTGACCCTGGGTCTTGAAGCCTGTGCCTGGCTGCAGCTCAGAGCTCCAGGGGCATCCGGGCACCCCGAGATGCTCCCCTGGTCCTGGCCCGTCACCCAGACGGAGGCACAGTCATCTCCCTGGGCACGTTTTGGCGGGAGCTGGCGTGTGCGAGTGCAGGGACCATGCAGATCGGCTCCGTCTCCCTCTCTGAGCCGGCTGCCGGTGGCCCGCCGGACCCTGAGGGCAGCTGGCACTCGTGCCTGAGGCTCGGTGCCCCCAGGACTCTGTCCTCACCATCAATCACCTCAGCAGATGGAGCCAGACTCACTCCAAATATTTGGAACCACGGCCTCGGTGAAGAGCCAGCCAGTGTTAACAGATTTCATCAAATAACTCCTGAAGAAGACCCGGATCAATAACTGATAAACTAGCTACTTTGAATCATAGAATTACTATCACAAGTGCTGAATCTCCTCTTTAAAGAAAATCTGAAAAAATTCCCTGTGATGGATGTTAGCATTATATATTTCTAAAATGTACCAATAAATGCTTTGCTTCAAAAACATTATCAAATCATCTGATTTTAAACTAATGTTTCCACTTCAAACAAAAGAAAAAAAACATTGTTTTCCATCAAAATAGGTCATCCCGCACTGAGAGATTTCCTGCACACGACACCTCCTGGGTTGTTCTGGCCAAAGCCCAGCAGCTGGCTCCTCTCTGTCCCGAAGGCACCTCGGCCTGCACCATGTGTGTCCCTGGCAGCGAGGCCAACCTGGGCCTGGGAAGTGAGGGCAGCCTGCGGACTGGCCAGGCTAAGAGGGTCATCAGTGCCAGCCACTCAGGATGTCCCAACAATGCCAAGATGTAGGTGGATGCGGGCACCAAATGACCGTGTTGAGGTCACAGACTCCCCTTGAAATATTCACAGGAAAACTCCTGGTCATGCAGTTAGGGTCAAACCCACACTTCGTCCACTAAGTATTTACCTGTCAGTGGGTCTCTACGGGAGCCTGTATGCCAGGGGTAAGTCATACTCTTGTCTTCAAGAGTCATTAAACTCATCAGAAATCAAGTTGGAATGAGAGACCATGAGCAAAGGCCAAGAGTGGGACTTGGAAAACCTTATATGGCGAGCGCAGTTGATGGGGATAAATTATCATAGGATTGGAAAACAAAAACCCTCTGCAGTGTTTGCTCCAAACAGCACAAGGATTTTCTTCATTGGTTTCAAAGGCATCCTGGGATGCAGGCTGAAAATGCACTATCTAACTAAGCTTAATAAAATAAACTTTACAGGACACCAAAACTATATGAAGAACGCAAGATCTCCTAATGACCAAAATACATGCAACTCAGGGATAATTTCCACTTAATAAAATTTGTGGCCTTTGAGCTGAATGCATTGCTCTGTGGCGGCCACCTTGTTTCTGAAAACAGACAGCTACCAGCATGGTGGAATCATCCAGAATCCCTAATCTTAGATTTTGTGACTTTCAAGTAATTTTTGGACATATACAGACGTTTTGACCATAGCATGAATAATGAAGTCAAATGTATCTAGTTCTCCTCAGGATATAAATCTGAACTTCCTCCCACATAATTTTATTTGCCCTTGATTTTCAGCCAGTACCCTGCAGTACCTGGAGATTTACCTGATTCAAGTACAGATTGCATCACTGTATCAGCTGATGCCTTCCTCAAGTTGGCATAATCTTGAATCAGTTGCTAGAAAGTGTTTTTCATGTTCTGGGAAAAGCTTTTACTTTCAAGAGATATTCATTAAAGAAAATAAAATATAAACAAAGATATGAGAAACACTGCTTTACTGATGAACGTTTCCATTGTTAAAAAATTCATAGTGAGCCAGGCGTGGTGGCTCACGCCTGTAATCCCAACACTCGGGAGGCAGAGGCAGGAGGATTGCTGAGTTCGAGGCTTGCCTGGGCTACATAGTGAGCTGAGGGCCAGCCTGAACTACAAAGCGAGACCCTGTCTCAAAAAAAAAATTTTCATAATGGAGTTAATTATGAATCAGGTGGGATTCAAGATAATGTTCTTTCTTAAGGATATTTCTGTACTCACTACAGCTATGTGTGATTTTTCAAGACCATGTATTGTCAGATATAGTTTCGTGTAATATAATGACTTCACCCCATATCTTGTGCCAAATTATTATTCAGTATCACAGTGAACTCTCAAGTGACAACAGTATTGGGCCTCAAACCCATCCAGAAAACATTTTTTTGAGAATTCTTCTCATCTAGCATTAGAGTGGAGACATATGGGATGCATTTGGATTCACTTTGCCTTCAGTTAAACTTCTCCAACTTTGACAATTGTTGAAGGCATACATCATTTTTATAATTAAGATGTCTATTGCTCCCAGTTGAATGAATGATTGATACAATAATTGCACCTCACAGTAAACAAGAGTTTTACATCATCCCCAGTTTTATAATTGCATCTTATTACTTAAAATATTTTGCAAAAAGTTAACATGCTTAGGCAAATACATCATTCATGAGATTAGAAATTAAATCAGTTGGGATATTCTCTACTATAAAGTCAGTCCACAAAAATGTCAATAAATGAAGTAATTAAGTATTCACAAGTAATTATTTAACACTTATGAGTCGCCTTATGCACTTGATAATGCAGTTGTGAGGAAACAGAAGACACATGATCTGGTCTCATTAGGCCCTCAGATAGTTGGTGTAGACAGGGGAGACACTGAGCACAGCTATCTACATGATAATGCGACGCCCGGGTCTGCTCGAAGTTCTAGGAACTCGGCATGTGGCGGTGGGCAACGTGCGTCGTGGAGAAGCAGGAGCTGAGGTGGCTTGAGGGGTGGATGCTTTGTAGAGAACAGATTAAAACACCCGCGCCGCACAGGCGGGGCCGGGCAGGAGGGAAAGGCAGAGGCGACGCTGGCTGTGGGAGGTGACTGCGCATCTGCCTGGCTTCTCTTGCAGTTCATCTGACCAGCAATGAGCCCTCGGTCTGGAAAGACAGGCTTGGACTCACATGGTTCAGCAGCCCACGAGGAGGCAGGAGCCACACAGACGCGACAGAGTCTCTCTCTCACTGATTCGACCATTCAGAGCATGTGGACCACAGGAGGGAGTAGATAGGATGGACATAGAAGTACACATAAGTAGATACAAATACAGTTCATTGGGAACCCTCGGCCAGGGGTTAATTACTTGTTAAAAAGTTAATTAATTGTGTATCACGAATAATAGTTATGAACTGAGAAATACAGTGAATAAAATTTGTGTATTTTGGTAGCATTCTGTTTAATATTCAGAAGTATATTGGCTAGTGTTAAATATATTTTTAAAAGGTAAGTTTTAAAAAATGTGCTTAGAGTCTCATATATGTAATATCAAATTAAACTAGAGCTAGAAATAATTTTTGTAAAAATACTGTTCTCTGGTAATATAAACCTTATTTTTCAAGGAAATCTTAATGCAACAAATACTAAAATTATGTTAAAATGTTATTTTCATGGAATCAGCCACTTTAAAATAATAATACTCAAAGGGACAGCAAATGTGTCATATTATATCCAAGTAGTTAATGGTGATAAATCAGTAACCTTAACTAGGCTGGATTTGCTACATAGAAAATAGGTAATTTATCTTCTTCTGTTAACATACCTTGCTAAGTATTCATCTTTAAAAAAGAGTCTTGTCTAGAAAATCATTATTTAAAATTATATAAAATGTTCAGATTATATATGTGAACTCATAATAATGTCCTATTTTAGATTACTGTGTGTGAACTAAACATTATTGCTCATATAAAGAACATGCTTCTATTTTGTCCACATAAATCTCCAGAATAAGTCTAGTTTTTGAAAAGAGATAAATGGTGTCTTTTATATCATTCTAAAACAATATAACATGAAATGATTGATATAAAGGAGCTAAAATACGTTAAGATGGTGTCATCTTTAGTATTCTGTTTTTTGAAGATTTTCAGGATTTCTGGCCCATTAAATCCTTTTCCTCCTTGGTAGAGCATGTAAACTTTCTTTTAAAAGTTAATATTTAGGGCCAGAGATTTAGCTCAGTGGTTCCGGCGCCTGCCTCGCAAGCGCAAGGTCCTGGGTTCAATCCCGGTAACCACATAGAATGCTGGGCGTGGTGACTCACGTCCACCAGCAATCAATACCACGTACCACATACCACAGTGCCGGGCATGGTGGCTCACGCCTGTCATCCCAGCACTCGGGAGGCAGAGACAGGAGGATTGCTGAGTTCGCGGCGGCTTGCCTGGGCTACACAGTGAGCTCAGGGCCAGCCTGAACTACAAAGCGAGACCCTGTCTAAAAACCACAACAACAACAACAGCAAAAAGCCTCCTTACTGAACACAAAGTATCTGCATTAATGACCCTGAGAGGGAGATGTGGATCCTGCTCCAATCTAAGGTTACTCGGAGAATTACGTGAAAATCATTACCAGTGCTTCTAGAGCACTTCCTTGAGAAATTTTAATAGTGTCATTCCTGATTAGAAAAGAATTATGATGGATAATTATTGCTAGTGCCTTGTTTCTAGAGTGCTCCACGTCACTAAACAATTTCAAACTATTAATCATTCTTTAGATTTTATTATATGACTAGAGTGAGAGTTTTAGTAAATTTATTCACATTTCTATAAAGTTTCTGCTGTCTTGTACTTGTTTGGGCCTGAAATCTGGGTATCAAAGTTTTACATGAAGGGCTGGGGATTTAGCTCAAGTGGTACCGTGCCTACCTTGGAAGCACAAGACCTGAGTTCAATACCTGGTACCTCAAAAAAAAAAAAAAAGATTTATATGAACTAGGAAAGTTTAAATGTGTGTGTGTGTAGGCGTTGAGTGAATTCATTGTATCTTAGGGGTCAAAGTCCTGGCAAAGTGCCAGCATTCCCAGAGTTTAGCATAATTCCTTCCTTTTGGTTTTAAGGAACTGAATATTAAGTGTAACTAGAAGGCAATACTTCTGTTCTGAGATCAAACATTCTAGGGTCAGAAAAACTCTATCGGTGTCATGTGATCTCACTTCTTACTTGCTTCTGTGCTGTACCTGGAATAAAACATCAACAGTTGTGGTTATTACACTCCGTTCACCGACTTCTAAGACATGAGCACTCCCGAAGGGGTTTCATGTGAACAGTCTTCCTCTCTGCTGCACTTTTTCTATTTCCATGGAAATATGCAATTCACTCTGAAATAGCTGCCAACAGACTACCCTGGTGAACTGATAACTGTTTGCCAAAATCTGTAAACCTGTAACATTTCTGAAGCTATGCTTCATCAAACATTTGCATGTCTATGTTTCACTGTAAGAAGATTTCTTTAAATTTAGCTCTGATTTACTTTAAGTTCATTGTGCCATATTCTGGCTTCCTGAGTTATTTTACAAAAAAAAAAAAAAGCCAGATCAAGGTAATAAAAAATAAGCACTGAAGCCCTGTGATAATCAGGCTTGACTCTGCAGAAAGGCCAGTGCTTTCTGCAGTGTGATACAGGGTAACGAGGCGGTGTCCACGCGGGAACCTGTGGTGTTAGAGCCCCAGTCCCATGGAGTGAGGTCTAAACTGAACACTCCTGCGTGAGGGGTGTCCCGTGGATCGTGAGCTCTTCAGCAACTGAAAAGGCGTTTCGATATTCTTTACCTTACCTTGTAATTTGCTTTTGATGGGAGCAAGTGAAAACTAAAAGATGATCATCATTAAATCATTACAAAAATATATATGCACACACACACACATATATATGTATATATATATCTTGATACAAACTAAAATTTCACTTTTAGTTTGGTAATTAAAATATGTGCAAAAAAATTTTAGGATCCCTATTAAATTTTACCTACAATTTAGTGCCTAAATCTTGGCTTCACATGCCAACAAGAGAACCAGATCTTCTGTGAGAGACACCTGAACCAATGCTGGGCAGGACTCTTGCAAGACAAGTCTGTGGGACACTTTAGTTCCAGGAATTAAGAAAACAGTCACAGAAACAGTGCTTAAAGACTTGTAATGATGAAGATGGATACGAGAGCCAATTGATAGAGCTTCCAACGGCTGGATCTCCCTCTGTACTTTGAGAAACAAGAATTAAAGTACAGTCAGAACATACTAGGCTAATGCATAACTGAATATCCATGTCAATGCAAATAAATGAATCAGTAAAATTCACTATAAAAACAGGAAACTCTCAAGATCATGGCAAGTAAATATTTTCAGGATACTGGGACCAGATATGAGAGGGAAAGATAAACTGAGGAAATCTAAACAAGGCATGGACTTCAGGTTATGATGACTCAGTACTGGCTTACTGATTTTGCCAAAAGTACCACAGTAATTTTGTTAATCAGCTTTCTCTTACCATAACAACATATCTGAGGTAATCAACTGACAAAATGGAAAGGCTTATTTTGGCCCATGGTTCTGCAGATTTCCTTCCACGATAGGTTGACCCTGTTGGCCTGTGACAAGGTGGCCCATCAGGGTGGGGAGTACATGGTGGAGGGAAGTGCTCACCTCATGGAGGAAAGGAAGCAAGGAAAGAGGAGCGCGCAGGGCCTAAAGGCCCTCTAGAGGGCAGTGTTCAGGGACCGCAGCCTCTCCCTATGCTGCCTTTTGAAGACGTCTAGTACTTCCCATTCGCACCAAGCTGAGAGGGCTATCTAGGGAACCTTTCAGATCCAGATAATAGCCCTAATGTTAAATATTAATAATTGATGAGAAACTGAGTGTGGAGCACTTATGAACTCTGTAGAACTTTCACATTAATTCTGCAAGTAGAAAAAAGGTCTACAATTAAAAAGTTTATTAAAAAGACTTTTGGGTGACTTGTACAGATATATTTAAATGTTTCTATAATATGTCATTATAAAGTTTCAAGAGTTATGCACATTGTTTATTCTCTTTTAGAAAAAGAAATTGAGAACCTCAAATTAATTCATTTATATTAACATTTTATTTATTGACCCACTCATGTTTTCCTGGTTTAAAATAGCATAATTTTTACACCAAGCCTCATAATTAAACTATAAATTAAATTGTTTTTATCAGTAAAGAACAGATGTGTGTTATCTGATATCCCATTGGATTTTTGACACCACTGCAGGTACAACTGGGAATTTTAGTATGATTACTGATACTTTAACTAAATAATCCCAAAGTGGATGTTTTGTTTATTAAAAAGATATTTCTTAAAAATCAGAAGACTATGCACAAGGGTGTTTCCATATTACTTTTATTTTTATAGTTACTACACAATTAAAAGCTGTTTTCAAATTTGGAAGTTTTGAAAGAAAGTTAAATACTTTTTCTTAAAAATGAACTGTGCATTACTTGACAACTTATCTGCTATTTATGTCAAATAAACAAATATACATTTATGCAACACTAACAAGCCCAAATGTCATGCTTTTCCTAATAACAATGCCTCAGATTTTAGCTGTTGAGAGGAGTTAGAGATTAACCATTCGAACCACTTTCTTAACCAGGTGAAGGCTGTAGAGGGCAGAAGACGGCAGCGCACAGGACAGTGAGTCCTCGGTCTCCCCCGACGCCCTGTTGGGTGCCTCGCTCCTCCTCACAGGCTGGACACCGCGCTGTGCTAACCGGCGTGGCCGGCACCTCCACAGCGGGCGCTAGGCGGGAGAATATCACGTCACCAAAGTGAGGGACTGTCAGACATTCATTGGAACCCACGTCACTCTAAGAATTATCTGCCCTCTAGACTTCTAATGTAATACACGTCTTATTAATATGGCCAAACTATCTGCTCCTAATTCTTCATGACCGATTCCCACTCAGTCGAAATGAATGTTTAGCATCAAGAATTCGGCGTTAGAATAGTTGTGGTATTTTACAAAAACAATCTAACTCTGCCGGGACACTGGAAACTCCTTTGGAAGCATCCTTTAGGATATGGATAGCTCTTGTTTAGTTTGTTTATTTCCTGTCACATTCTTTGCCTTTTATTCCCTACTGGCAGTTCTTGTTCAATTTGTTTGGTTTTTTCTTTTTTCCTGCTCATTAGTGAGGCCAAAAATGAGTAGAAGAAATAAAAGCTGTGGTATAAAATTTACATAGTTGGGATTTTAGAAAGCAAAGC
This sequence comes from Thryonomys swinderianus, assembly GCA_004025085.1. Taxonomy (NCBI): domain Eukaryota; kingdom Metazoa; phylum Chordata; class Mammalia; order Rodentia; family Thryonomyidae; genus Thryonomys; species Thryonomys swinderianus. Next base: position 12,184 of record PVIC010019530.1, read on the forward strand.
TATCTCAGACATAAGTTATTCCAAACTGTGTATTTACAAAATGAAGGTAGAATGTCAGAGAGACCGTGTGGCTTTCCAGATTCATAAAACTAAAGTTGGAACACTCATTGGACTCCTGGCCCAGTGCTGTTCCTAACACTGGCGTTATTTCTAGGTAATTTGTAGAAAGCATTGAAACTAACTCTCTCTCTCTCTCTCTCTCCCCCCCTCCCCCCATGTCCTCTCTCCCTGTCCCACTTACACACACACACACACACACATAAACACAAATATAATACGGCAACAACTGTGATAGTCTTTTCACGCTATTGTTAGCAATAACATACACAGATTCCTGTGTTATATTTATAGCCAGGTACTTTTAACTCCTAGAATAGACACTCGGAATACTTTCTTGAAATGGCTGCCACATTTTTATATGTACTTTCTTTGTATGTGACTTGAAATCAATCATTTTAACTTCTAGTAAAGATCTGTATTTGTTAGAATTTTTATTTTACAAAACACAAGGTCCTGTTAGTGACATTTTTTCTGCTAGCCAATTTCAAAATTGGCTTCAGTCATTTGAAGGAAAATTAACCACAATCTCTGCCCTCCGTACACCATGTAGGGATATTTCTTTAAATTTTATTTTTTCCCAGACTACTGTTGTTAAATAAAATAATTAAATCCAATCCCCAATGCTAACGTTATTTAAAGGTAGAAGAGCTTGAGGAAAGTACATTTAATGAGCTTTTTGTTTTCTCTTCTGTGTGTATATGTAGTGTGTGTGTGTGTGTGTGTGTGTGTGTGTGCTCTAATACACAATGGAAGAAAAGGCAGAGTAAGGATCTGTCACCTTTAGATTAAAGGATAGCAAATTTATGAAATACTGAAAGAGACAGAAGAGCTCTGAATTCTTCTCTCCATTCTTAAGAGTGTGTGGAGACTAGCCAAAAACTCGTGAGGAGGGTGTGTTCCACTTGGCTATGAAGCACCAAGGAAACAAAATTAATCTTACTCACGGAGAAGCTGACTCATGCGTTCCATTCTGATCTTACTGTTATCCTAGTGCAATAAAGTCAAGCTTCTTTCTCCTTAAAGAAACCCCATGAAAGCAAACCGATGCCCCAGAGTGAGGGAGACCCTGTGGCTCCGCCTCCTGACTCTGCCGCCAGCGTGTGGCTCCCCTGACTCACCTCAGCGGGTCGCCCGCTACGGCGGGGGAGACGGCTGTCGTCCCAGGGCTGGCGTCACCGGCTTTTGGAGGCTGGTGTCCCTTCTCTAGTATCGTACAGGTAAATGGCGCGCCCCGCGGGGTCAAGAAATAAATAGAAGCTTGGCACAAATACGGTATGTACCGGTATCATGCTTTCTGGTAGTGATGGGGAAAGGAAGGTTTGGCTTTGAGGGTCTGAGTCCTGAGGGGCCAAAGGATTCATAGGAAGCCACAGAAGAAAACGTCACCTCAGTTGATGTCTTCATGGCTGCCACACACACGTACATACACACACACACAAAAACACACATACACAGGGGCTGCGGATTTAGCTCAAGTGGCACTGTGCCAACCTTGGATACACAAGGGCCCAAGTTCGATCCCTGGTACCACAAAAAAATAAAACACATACACATACACACAAACACACATGTGTGTACCTACACTTACATAGACACACATACAGACATACACATACACACATGCACACACTTCTGAGGTGTCATTATTGGTATTTCCTAGAAATCAAATGAATTATAATAAACAGTATTTGACTTGGGATTGACTGATTCTTGACAAATCTCAGAAACTCCATGATTAATAACAAATTTCCGATTTTGTTTCTTGCAGAGGAACGTGTAGCACTCTGCAAACACCTTGCTCCGGTCAGGCCAGACAGGCCTGTCAGTGGCCTTGAATACGCTGCCAGCCGGGGGCACCGTGTGAGCAAGACTTCTGCCTTCTCGGGAGACTCAGCTCTTTCTTCGCTGAGACACACGATGCTGTGACCGTGAAATAAGACCAGGCCCACACGGGGCTGCCAGCGAAGTGCCAGGGACAAAGGATGGCTGTTCTCCTCAGAGACAGCTCTGCTACCGCGGAGTCAACGCCAAAGTGACACTCAGAGCCGCGGAGAGGCAGAGCGGCGTCCCAACCCTGACGGGCCGCGCAGGACAAGGCTTCATCTCCAGGTCTCCACCAGCCCAGACCACGACAGGCTCCTGGTGCCCCTGGAGTGAAACTGAACTGATTTTAACCAAGTTTTACAGATTTTGCAAGACTGCAGTTTCAGGAAGAGTGCGTTTCTTCATCTGTAGGGCAATAAAATTTGGTTAAGTGGTAACTATCAGATTTAAGGCAGAAAGACATTTAGGCTGAATTTAGCACAAAAGTTTCACACGAACCTCTCTGCAGCAGAAAGCCTTGTAACACAGCAGGTGAGTCAGTCCCAGATGGGGTTGGGAGGCTCAGCGCTCCCGCAGGGTCCTCCAGAGGCTCGGAGTGCGGCCCTCGTGACCGACCCTCACGATGCCTCCGACTGCCTGGACCAGGTCCAAGCGCTGGCAGCTCGCTAACACTCCGGAGGTGACTGGCGGTGGGCAGCGAGGGAGGAGACTGTGCTCCGCTTGAGCTCCCGCGCTGGACGTCGGGCCCGGCCTCTGCCACAGCGGACTTGCCCGGGCCCTCAGCTCTCCAGCCGCTTCCAACGCTCTGGGCCGGGCCCGCCGCGTCTTCCTGCCGTGTCTCCTGGGGCCCAGCGGCAGCTCGCGCGCTCCAGGGCTTGGCCCGTCATGGGGGACCCTGAGCCTCTGCTCTCGGCTCCCCCGAATCCCTGGTCCCCTTGTCCATGTCTGTGCTGCTGAGTCTGCTCCTCTGAGGCCCCAACCAGCGTGGATTCTCTGCACTTATGTGGAACGAGCTGGATATTTTAGATATGTGAAGTATTTCCACTGTTAATAAACTTAGATTGGGACCACTCGTTCTAATTTAAGCGATGCCTCTGTACTTAGATTTTCTCCACAGTGACTAGGTGACTCAGAACACATGATCATTTTAATTGTATGATATCCACTATAATATTCTAGAAGAAGGGATGAGAATGTTTGACTCACTCTAGGGACCCCTATAATTCACTCAGTGCCAAGTACACTGTCTTGTAGTCAGTGAAGGGATCCCGTGGCTGAACTCTGCTGCAGACGTGCCACGGGACTAACACAGGCAAACTTGCACCTGCGGTACCTACTATGTCTGGCAGTAGAGCTGGGCATGGTGGCACACATCTACAATCCCAGTACTTGGGAGGCTGAGGCGGGAGGGTCACTGCAAAGCCAAGGCCCGCCAGGGTTACATAGCGAGTTCAAGGCCACCCTGGAGTACATAGTAAGACCCTGTCTCAAAAAGAAAAAGAAAGAAAGAGAGAGAGGGGGAGAGGCAGAGGGAAATATTTTATACAAACAAGGTTGCATAAAATCAGGAACCAGTTCTCTTATATAAAGAGAAAAAAGAAACAAATACTGTTTTGTTTTTGTTTTCATGTACAAAATGAACCTTAAAATCATAAGGTGAAACTTTTCTTCTGTTTTTTGAGACAGGACCTCACTCTGTAGTTCATGCTGGTCCTGAACTCACTGTGTAGCCCAGGCTAGCCTTGAACTCACAGCAATGCTCCTGCTTCTGCCTCCTGAGTGCTGGGATTACTCGAGTGAGCCACCACACTCAGCCCTGTGGTATAAGGTGAAACTTTTAAAGAATAAGAGTGAGAAACAGTTCTCAATAGATTTTTTGAAAAAACTTAAATCAGAATCTATCTTGCTCCGAAGATGGACTGTAGTAATTACTTGGATACAAAAGAATGTAGGCCCTGAAATCTGCCATCCTCCGTGAAGCACCCCACTTGGCAAACCTGTTAGTTCCTCGGAGGTGAGCATTCTGAAGAAATCACTCCCTGACACTTTTGTTTTGTACACACATTCAACTTGTGTCTTTGGAACTGGTTTGTGCTCAGGAGTTTTCTGTAACTGAAAAATGAATCAGCAAGTAAACATGTTGAATTAATTTACATTAAGAAATTAAAAACTGTACTGTTTCAAAATAAGGTATACTGTTCTCTGGAGAAGAGAGGAGTCATTTTCTGATTTAACCTTCATCTCCATTTTTTGGGAAACTTAATGTCAACTTAAAATAGAAATCCTTCAGAAAAATCCCACACCTACCAGGAATGAAGTCACTTGCACCAAGAAGCAACCAGAACACAAGGCCCCTGCTCGGACCACGGAATCGCACAGGAGCTTCCGGCCTGGCCCTGAGCACTTCCTGCCGCAGGAGGCGCTTGGTCGGCAGCTGCTGGGTTTCATTCAGGGGCACCCGCGTGTTGGGGGACTGATTCAGCAGAGTCCTTCGCATTTCTGAGAAATCACTAATCTTTGTTTAAAAATTATTCATTTATAAGCTTCAAACATTTTCTCACTTTAAGCTGAGCTTACCTTAAAGAAAAGTGGAGAATTATAAAGTGGAAAATCCACAAAATAATTAAAACTGTGTGTATTTGTGTGAAAGTGGGTGTGGAATGAACAAGGCAGGGATTTCTCCCAAAATGTAAGAAGTTTAAGATAAAATTATACCTTAGAAGTTATATTTCTATATATGTATGAATTCCTTAAGTGAGAAGAACACCTGGGTGAAAGAACTCTGCCAAACCGCTGAGAAGGACAAATATTTCTAGTGAATCCAAGACATGGATTTATACTAAAAAGAGTTACCTTCTGAGCACAGTTTTGCTTCATTTTTATGGCTGAAACCCATAGAAAATATTTGAAAATAAATATCCGTCCTGCGGTTGACAGATTTTTCTGATGAGTCAGCTGGTTCTGGCCCTATGCGAAGCTGAATCTATAAAGTTCGGTTTAAAAGTCACAAAATATTTTCTTAGCAACACAGCAACTGGAGTTCAGGGAACACTGGCATACCACCCCCCTTACCCCTTTCATAAAAACCTTTCTACCCATTTTATTATTTGCTTTTGCTCTAAGTTAAGTTTACATAACTTTTATTCTTTATTATAAATGTTTTTAGGTCAAAACTCATTAAATATAGAAAAGACCCAAAATTGATAAATGGGTGTTTAGTTCACAGTTTAGATATAGAATTTGAGTTTCACTCTCTTTGTGGAAGAACACTGGCTCTTTATTATTCCTAGCTTGTGTTTTTTTTTATTTAGATGTAACTAATTTTAATTGCAGTCCATGTAAGTATAATTTTTGTATATTTATAGACATTTATTTAATAAATGAAAAATTATTTCAAAGTCAAATCATAAAAATCATCAGAATTTGACATTTTCAATGTCATAGACTTTCCACATAACTCCTCTGTCCTTGTGAGTCATTTTCCAAAACTTATTTAATTCCATTTAAAGGATAATAGCTTATCTAGCCTTCATATTCCCAGATCATTCCACTTAATGTCTTTTTCTTCTGTGAAACAGTTTTCTGTTTTGATATTTGCATTTTTATTCTCCTGGGGTAAAAATTTGGCTCTTTCTTCCCTTTATGTGTATGTGCAAAATTAGCATAAATAACTGGAAATGTATTACTTGTGTTGCCAAATTAAGACAAGTTAAACAGTAGAGAGGTAAAGTAATAATATTTTTTGTTATTAAGAGTAAACTGGGATTCTTTTACCAGGGTAAATTGACTTTTATGACGATTCTAATTCTTTCATGGTCCGAAGAAGAGAAGAGACATAAACGTATGTTCATGTTGAAGTTTTCAGAAGAAAATACACAAAGAACAAACTGATTGGGAGCGAGGTGCTGCGTTCTGCGTGTGTCCTCAAGGTAACAGGAACAGCTGTGGTAAGATTTTCAACGCCCCAGAGTCCAGCGTCACACTGTGTGGTTCTGGTGCGCGGTGCACATGTAGTGGAGGCGAGTGGATGCACAGGGTAAGGAAAGAAGCATGTCTCGCACGTGGGTGCTAAAGTCACCAACAGCACCCGACAATGTGCCACACACTCTGCATGTGAAGACCAGGCCCACACATGGTCCGGGAGGGGCTCACTGTAGGCAGGAGGCCCCAAAGCTAAACACAGCCGTAGACGGCCATGGAGCTCCATGCGAGCAAATGTGAAGGCAGAAACCAGTCTTTCGGAGCTGAGGAGATGTTCAGAAATGGTCTTCCTGAGTCCCGAAGGAGGAAAGGATGTGGAGCTTCAGTCTTTCCAGGGACTGAATAGAAACTTCTAAGGCAAAACTGGGCCCTTCTTTGTCCCTACAGCAGAAGGCACCCGGGTGAAAAGCCATCACCCTAGAGATGGCTGCAGAGGGGAGGCAGAGGCCTGACGCGCGCTGCAGGGCGGTTTGTGATGGCATTGAACGGGATGGGAAGTTTTAACCAAGGCTGAGTTTGAACATCAGAAGGATGACTCCATACAGATTTCCGGTGGATTGGAGGTTTGTACCAAGGTAAGAAGACAACTTAGAAGAATTTTATAGATATCTAAGCAAGAAATGATAACCACATAAATTAAGGCAAATTCAAGGAATATGGAGAAAGCAAATTGCCGGGATCACAAGGAGGCAGAGAGAACCGGGCATGAATAAGGATAATCCAGAGTTCCAGTGGGGAACAGAGATTTCAAGAGGAGTTGATTTCTCAACCAAAAAACGGAAGAGAGAGATAAAAACTGGAGCATGCAAGGACATTTTGTGTCTAAAATAGGGAGGCTGAGATGAAGAAACTATAAAATACTTAAGTGGTGCTTTTAGTGGAACATAAGAACACAACTGAAGAGGATATTCAGGATTCACTCTCTGTTAATGCTGTGCTTCCGGGTAATCTATCTTTCCGCTCTTCCTTTTCATTCCTTCCCTCTGGCCAGGACCCTCTCTCATGCTGATGAGTGTTTCTTTCAGCGAAGTCATTTTTGCATGTCCCCCTTCTGGATGTTCTGGTGCTTTCCTAGGATCTGGGATGTATTTACCTTCTGTTCTTATAAGCTCTGCTCTCATTCCCAATGCCCTCGCGTTCTTATTCCCAGCCCCTACTCTCGACCTAGGCCAGACTATTGACTCCATCCAACTCTACATCTACATTTTTATCAAGACTCCCCTAATGACATCCTGTGGCATACACTACTGATATAAATTTCAGCCTGGAACACAACATGAAGGCCAAAAATAAAGGGTTAGCTGCACTTTGCTATCAGCATAAATCATTTTCCATTAAAAAACAACTGGTACAAATTCCCCAGTGTTGAGTGTGATTGTGAGCTGTATATAAAATGTGCCAATAAATAATTCAATCAAAAAACAAAGGTTTAATTTTGAACAACTCAAGAATTGTTCTTAAAGCTTTTCTATGTTCTAGGTACAACAATGGACATGAACAAATTGGGAATCATTGGTTCTCAAGCAGGACGCAGTTAATCTAAATGGTTAGCAAATAGACTATTAAATTACAGTTTATAGTTATAATACAAAAAATGGAAAAGAAAGGAAATACAGAGTATCTATGTTAAGCACAAGAGAAGCACACAACTCTGCCCATGCAGAGAATTCTATTCAAAATTGAATTAATTCACTAGGTTTTTAATTTATTTCTAATAATTTTACTTACAAATGTAAAAAGTTAAAGAAAATGATATAGTTCTTAGAAGTGCTAAGTTTATCTTCCATATCATCACCCAATAATAAAAAGTGAAACTGTTATCTCCATAATATTCATCTTTGTAATTTTGCTGTAGTTCATTAAAAAAGAATTACTGAAACATATTAGTTTTTAATGCCAGATTAGATTTGGTAGAATTCTCTTGCTTCTCTAAAAAGAATGCTGACAACATACATTATAACCATATGGTATTTCTCTCATCTGAAGGATAATGGTTCGCTTGGGATTTCATTATAATTTTTTTAAAAAATGGTCACAGAGTAAATGATTTCTGAGAACCACACCTAACTATGATATAATACAATGAGATTTACAGAGAAAGCAGCCAAATTTTTCCATAAGAAATACTTGAGACAGAAAAACTTTTCATTCCAGAAAATTGTATTTCATTTTTCAAATATAAACACACTCTTTTGTTGAAATTTGAAAGTAACTTCAAAACTCGCATAATTTATTGCAAATGAATAGGTAACTCTAGGATAGTTTTACAAAAAAACATGTGCATGTGATATTTTAAAAATACTATTCTCTGGTTTCATAAACCCCTCTAAACTAATAAGAGTTTTAGATCAATAGTGAAATATCAAATACATTATTGAGACTGGATTTGCTGCATCCTTAATTGATTCTCAGTGCAATCATCTGCTAGGTGGGATGATCATCATGTGGTTATGAATTTTATATAGAATAAGATCAAGGCACAGTATTTATGATACACATATTAATGGTATCATATTTTAAATTTAACTCTGCTTTTCTTGAAACAAGAACAATTCTAATCATTCTTCATTTTCTAAGTGTTACTTAAGCTATTTAAATTTGTACTGAACTATGTGATAAGAATATTTTAGTGTTTCTGACACAACCCTAGTAATACTATTAAAAAATTCCAGAAGAATTCCAAGCATTTTTATCCTACAAGAAATCATTTCCGTAAAAGTCTTCTGTTAAGGTTTTCAAGCATTGATTCCACTTATATGTAATATAAATAAATAAGTGTAGTGTTGCAGTCCCAAAACCAACTCATGAGAAATAGAATAGTGTATTTAACTAATTCCCTTTCCCAGAAACAAACATTTCTTTTACTTTAGTTTGTTGTGTAAGTGTTTGATCCTTGGGGCCAGTTCATCAGCTGCACTGGTCTGGACAGGGTTACGATGGAGACAGACGATTCTGGGTCTCTGGCAGCTGATCGTATGGTTTTACACAAAGACCATGATATCGATGGTGGTCATCTTTCATTAGCTTCTCAGACAGTAACCCAGTGCAGGTGGATGAAAGACAGTGAGAAAGAGGCCCAGCTACCACTGCGCAGAACACAGGCAAGGCAGAAAGCCCACTGCCGCCCCCAGTGCGTGCGTGAGCTCTCAGAAGAACCGCATCTGAAACGCCCAAGACTCCCTCAGCTAGCTGTGTGCACACCTATCACTGGGTGGCTGTGCATCTCCCGTCTACTTCACTGCTGCAACTGCCTTATTAATTAAATACTGTGAGATCTACTGAGACATGAAATCTGCCTGTTCTGAGTATAGCGCATAAAAAGTGGCTACCACGGTTCTAGGATCAGTTTCTGAGTAAAAAAGAGAAAACAATAGGTGGGCCGATCACTGAGTTATTCGGTCATTGGTTAAATACTGCTATCCAGTCCATCATTTACTCAATTCTGATTCCTGTCATCTCCAGCGGAAGGTCCTCAGAGCCTTGTTCTTCACCCTTAAGACTAGTGGTCTTTCAAAATTCAACTTGTACATTTATTATATGTTCTTAAACACCATGTATGCTAAATAATACAGAGCAGCTCAATATAAGGAGAGGAGAAGGACTTTAATCAAAACAAGTAACAGTAAAATGTCTGAACATTTGTATTAAGATATAAATGATCTAAAATATCCCCATTTTAGACCAAGTTAATTCTTTTCCTTGTTTTTTTGGTTTTTCTTTTTGTTTTCAATTTCAGTGTATCAGTTAGGGTTTATCAGAGGATGGATGGATGGATAGATAGATGATAGATAGATGGATGGATGGATAGACAGACAGACAGACAGACAGACAGACAGACAGACAGACAGATAGATAGATAGATGGATGGATGGGTGGGTGGATGGATAGATAGATGATAGATGGATGGATAGATAGATAGATAGGCAGAGAGATGTATATGTATTATGCACAGGATTTTCTAGGTAGACTCATAAATGGCAGCTGCGGAGTCAGGAGTGAAGAGTGCCCCGTGGCCTCTGTGCGCTGGAGAGCCAGAGGGTCCAGTCAGAAGCCAGAGGCCAGCAGGTCACTGCAGCGCCTGGAGGGAAGGGTTTGTCGTGGACACCCTGAAAGAACCAGGAGGAGCCTCCAAAGGCGGTGGTGAAGAGCGGAGTTCTCCAAAGGGGCTGAAGAGAAATCTTCCACTCCTTTCCCTTCTTATTTCCCCCAGGCTGCAAGTCTATTGGTCGGTGCCACCCACACCCGGGCGGCTCCCTCCTTGCCTCGGCCTCCATTCCTATCACCCATAGGTCCACTCCCAACTGCCCCCTGTGGATCCACTAAGGCTTCCCGATGCCTTCAAGTCGACACTGCAACAAACAATGACCTTCGGCTTTGTTTCTAAAACAAATAGCTGAGATAAGTCCGTGTGAAAAGAGTAAAAGCTCACGAAGGCTCACTGTGGCGTTCCTGTCCGTAGCCAGGCGGACCTAGTACTGATTTTAGGCCCCTAATGGGCTCAGCACAGCGGGGAAGACCACTCGCCCATGGTGAGGACACAGGAAAGAGAGCGAAGGGACCTGGGTCCCACTGCCGCCTCCCCCGGGGCTGCCTCCATGTCCCGAGCCCGTCCCACCCACTCCCACTGGTGTCCGGACAGGACCGCGGCTCGAACGCCTGGGCTTGGAGGACCCTGCACTTCCGAAGTCTAGGTCCTTCCTCCCTCCTCGCCTCTCTCTCTCTCCCCCCATCTTGCCCCCTCTGTCTTTGTTTCTTTTACTTTTTTCTATCTTTCCTGACCTCTCTTCCCTCCTTTCCTTCATTCTTTCCTCTTTTTTCTTTTTCTTCCCTGCCTTCTTCCTCTTCTACACTTCCTGTCTCTCCTTTCTCTTCTACCTGTTTTTTTTAGCAGATACTTCAACCATTTTAATTTTTGTTACCAAAGCAATATACTAGAAAATAAATTTGCATTAAAACTTTTTTTTGACCTTGCAAATAAAGAATTGCATCTTTGACACATTAGGGTCGATGAGAAATAATGGGCCAAAAATTTCACGTGGATTGGATGAAAGACATCAAGGCAGGAATTTACCAAAAGAAAATTGTGACTGGAGATGAGAATGTTACATGTTCTTTTCAGATAAATAAGCATATGATTTCTATTTGTATATGTAATTATATGTATGTATATGTAACAACTATATGTAAATGTGCTGAACTTGATTCCTTATATGGAATAAAGCAGAGGCTGACGGTTCATTCATTATTATTCACCTATGAAGCAGGGGCTATAGTTGGAGCTCAGTGAATGGACCTCACTCAGGGGACTCAGGGCCTTGGGGTTAATCTGCAGGACTATGTTAAGAATGTATGAAATTAATACCCATTCCTCCTCTCCTGGGAGAAAAAAACGGTGCCTCTAGCTTATCACTTAGCTCCCAGTCCTCCGATTTCATGAGGCACCTCTTCTCCCGGTCGTTTCTCCTCAGGAAGTGCTTTGGGAGGGCTCCCCGTCCTCCACCAGCCGTGCTGGCCTCGGCCTCCCGCTGCCTCGGCCTCCCCGCCTCGGGCCGGGCCACACACAGGAGGCTGCCCTCCCGCTCCACGGCAGCGCTGCGTCCCCGCTGTGATTTGCCCGCCCGGTAGGGGGCGCTCGCCCCTGGAGACCCGGCAGCCTCCTCGCTGCACCTCCGTCTGGTTACTCCACAGTAGGCTTCTTTGGGCCCATTGTTCTTCCACACTATCCTATTATTGCTTGATATAATTCTACATGTTTTTCATGTAATGTTTCCTTTCAAAAAGTGACAAAGGTTATGTGTACAGTGAAAAGGAAAATATTTTCTCTGCTCCGTCTCAGGTTGTGGTCAAGTGCAGCCCAGCAGGCACAGTTCCTTCCTGGCTGTGTCACTGTCACTGCTCACCCACCGGGGCGCTGCCTGGGACTTGGGCCTTGGGTCACGCCCACCCCCAGCTAGTGCGAGGGTCCCCTCTATCTGAAAACTGAGCTGTCTTCTGGGAAGACGCCAACGTCCACCTCGCTGTTAGAGCTAAACTCCCTTCTAGAGTGTAGCATAGCTTCCATTTTGCCGGGACAGGACTGGCGCTAACACTGCCGCACCGAGGAGAGGAAGGGCCGCAGGGGCCGCAGGGGCCGCAGGCCGAGAGCTTTGAATAATCTCAGGAGCCTTTGTCGTCTTGCTCTTTGCCTTGGAGAATCAGCCACGGCTCCACAGAGACACTGTCTCAGTCTTCCATCCGCAAAGAATCGTTCTTTCGAATGTTGACCAGTCGTGGATGCATCTTTTGAACACTCTGGGAGACTAAAGAAGTACTCAGTTGCCTGTTGAGTGAAGTCTATGTTGTTTTGCCTAAAATTACAAACTATCAGTCTGCAACTTAACGTTTGCAGTTTTGCCTCTCAGCATCGCCCACATGGTTCTACCAAAATACACATTTTTTACACTTCTAGCTTTCATTTGAATCTTGAGTCAATACTGGCAATTGTAAAAGTATTTGGAGGTCTCTAGAGATCAAATTCAACTAAAGTGATATTTTCTAGTATTATCATGAAATATGTTGGTGATTTTGGTTATAAATGAAAGGAAACAGATACTATTTCTTCTTTAAATGAGGATAACATATCTGCTGAGTGCATTTTTGTCCTTTATGTTACATCTTTCATATATCCATTTATCATATGCAAAGTCTTACTTAGAAGTATTTTAAATTATGAAACAGGCAAAACTCCTTGCTTAGAAATATTTTTGTGAACAATAAGTTGTAGATACTCATATAAGGTTAATATAATTATCCAGAGCAATGTTATTAATACTGTACTGACCTGAAGTTTACACAAAGAAGACTGTTTTCAAAGAATGTGAGGGTTGTGGCTCTTTGAAGTACCAGTTTCATATTTTCTTTCAATTATAAAAAGAATTTAAGATACTCAGACATTTTTACTTCTTAAAAACACCATTTCATTTTAATATTAAACAGGAAATATCAGAAATAGTTACATATCATTCTTTAGATAGCAGTAAAATGAATCTAAGATCATATGGGCTTGAGCCTGGTGTTCACAAACTACAAAAGTTTAAAAATGGGTAGGATTTTTTTTTCTATGTTAGGCTTTTGGAAAAGCAAAATATGTTTTAATGATGCAATGCTAAACTTAATGTTTCATAAGGAGAAGTAAATTTATTTGGAATTATTACTTTTCCTTTCCTGTTTTAGAAATAAGTGCTTTCTCATGATGACCATGTGTGAGTGACTTATATGCATTATAGTTTCAATTAAGTAGCTGCCAGTCTATTGATTATAAATCTATTTATGTTGCAGTGCTCTATTTGACAGTATGTTTGAGAAAATATCAACCTCAATTTAGTACTAGACTCATTAGAGCAATTTTAGTTTTCCACATTGATTCATTCATTTCCTGAGGAGTTATTTATTGATTTCTGATTGGATGCCAATTCTCCAAGCTAAACCAATGCCAAAAGGATTTCTGTCCTCATGGAGCAAACATTCTTCTTGACTGGAGATAATGACCTACCCGACAGAGAAGCAAGAAAGGAAATAAACAAGGTGATGATTTAGAGTATAACAAGATGCAACTTTTTAAGAAACTGACATTTGTTGTAAGATCTGAAAGATACAACATCGAGCAAAGATGTGAAGAAGAGAAAATCGATGGTCTTGTGCTTGAGGAACAGTAACTCTGAAACCTGGAAGGTGCTATCGGGGAACACAGGCTTCCAGACCAGCAGGAAGCCGGGATGTCGGGGGACACGAGCGACAGGAGCACAGGGTCATGGGCTGCTGAGTCCTGGAGAGGAAGCTGAGGTGGCCGAGACACAAACTGGGCCCCGGGTGTCTGAAACGGAAGTCCCCGAGGTCTGCGGAAGGCAGGAGTGAGTGCTCGGGAGCCTATTGCGTGTTTAAAGAACGCTGTGGAGAAGGGGCCCAGGACAGACTGCAGGGAGAGGAGGGCAAACTGCGGGCTGTGCTGCGGCCTTAGAAAAATGATGACAGCAGACGCAGTAGATTATTGCGAAGCAGCGAGTACAAGGACCGGGGTATAGGGGGATGTGGACGAAAGGAAGAGCGTTTCTTTGCCTTGAGCGACTCGAAAGGAAACGATGCGAAGGAAATGTCAAGAATTCAGTTGTGAACGGATCTGCCATGCTGTGATCCAGAAGACGTCTATGATTTCTAAATATATGAGTCCAGAAACAAAAAAGGAAGTGTAAACTGGAAGTGTGTACTTGGAAGCATCGGGGAGCTAATTAATGATCAAAACACAGCTGATAATGTCTTATTCATTAGATATATTTACATTCAATAACTGTATAATTCAAGTTAATATTGCAAAGACAAAAAAATATTTGTTTCATCTCTATTTAAATAGAATTTACCTTTTGTCACTTTTTAACCCAAAATATTTTAAAGGAAAAGAATTACGAAGAAAGAGGAAGTTCATTTAGGATTTGAAAATATTAAGCCAATCGCCAGCAGTTTAAAGCGACTGTAAAGTGTAAATCAGCAGTGATTGGAGGGCGCCAGCCTGGTCAAAGCAGTGTCAGGCCCAAGGCTGCTCTGAGCTCAGCAGTTACCAGCAGCCTCGTCATTAGGAGTTTAATTTCGAAATCTTATAAATGTTACGGAAGATGAAGTGAAAAATGAAACCCCAGTGCTACGTGATCTCAAAAGGAGTTCAGAGAGATAGATGAACCCGGGCCTTTCAGTGCCCTGCACACAAGTAAAGGTGGGGTGGTGACACAGGGAGCTTTGGGGTCGAAAATGACAGAAAGGGTGTCACGGCGGGGATTTGAGCTCTATACTTATAAGAAAGTACTTTGATTTCTTGGGTGTGTTCTCGGTGACATGCCAGGCTCCCGGTAACAGCAAGCAGGAAAGGGGAAACCTGAGGGTGGGATGCCACAGGGCAGAGGGCGGGTGACAAGGGTGAGGCGGTTGTACACGCAGAAGGTGCGCTGAGAAACCAGCGCCCGGAGAAGCAGCAGGTAAACCCAGGCGAACAGGGACGATTTGGCCAGTTTCCGATGCCACGCGCAGCTTGGTGTCTCGCTTTCCAGGGGCCCAAAGTGCCGGGGAGGACACTCCAGCTGCTGCCGATCGGACCTGAGTCCCGGGCTGTAAAGTTACTATCTGTGAAAGCACGTGGTTCGTGGCGGGGACACGGTCCGTGGACATCTCGCACCCAAATTCTTCTATGGCCCTTTCATTCCTCCATCTATTTGTCCACTTCCCATCAGCCTGTTTTCCGTTATCTAAAATTAATCTTACACATAAAGCGAGAGTAACTAACACTCAGAAGCTGGAGGCTAATTCCTGTTTCTCTGAGAATGAATAAGATTCTCTGTGTCTTGCCTGAGAACACCTGACCGTTTTGAGACTCGCTTTAAGAAAATCAGCCGCAGTGGAGAAAGCACAGTGAGTGCTTGTCCGTGTACAGAACTGAGCCCGACATCATTTCTTTAGAGTGAGGCAGGGCATCGGGCCTGATCCTCACACCGTGTTCATCGCAGAGCAGGGTTGCCGGGTGCTGTGCGCTGGCACTGTCATCCTGATGCACAGTGCAGTCCGTCTTTAATGTAGGCACCCCGGAGGCTGCTCCCGATGCTCTCAGAGAGGCGGCCCTCAGACAGCACCAGTCCGCCTATCTGTGGATTCTTTTGAAGATTCACAAGATCTTAAAGAAACTCAGATGAAATGATTAGCTCAGAAGCAAAAAAAAAAAAAAAAAGAAAAAAAGTATGTCAAGGATGCTCAGAAGATGTGTAGATTGTTGTGTGTTTTACCATTTACTATGATGAAATGTGTCTTGAAAAGTTAGACACTGTTAAAACCTAGGCAGGCGAGCAGGGCCTGTGCTGCTGTGCGCAGCCCACAGGGTAACGGCGGGAAAGCGGGGTGTCGTCAGAGCCGTGGGAGCTGCTCTCGGGGCGTCGCCGCCTCCTCTGCCGCGTGAGCCTCGCGTTGCCTGCAGCCTCTGGAACGCCCCGCGAGCGCCGTCGTCCCAGCGGACCGCGTCAGAGGGGCGCTCGTCTCCTCGGTAAAGAGTGCGCACTGCAGCAGACAGCGGCCTCCTGCGCCCGAGCGCACCGTGCAGCGCCGACGGACGTGTGTGTCCCGCACCTGGTGTCGCGGTCCGCAGCCGGCCACTTAGAAACGGAGCCCGGGCCGTGAGCGTGCCCGGGGACGGCGTGTCGCGGACGCAAGCAGCCTTCTGGGACTTTGCTTTCCGGGGCCGCCAGCCCCGCAGCGGCTCTCCCTGGCACCCTCTCGAGCGGCTGGAGCTCGTCTTCCGAGCGGTCGGCAGTGCCGCCCAGCGTCCCCCGGACGCAGCCCCCGCTGTCCTCACCTGTACCCCGGACGCTCTCCGGGCATCTTCTGTCGATCTCTTTCATCCAAGCTCTCGTCTGATTCATGAAAACTGTTGCACGGCTGACGTGCTCCGCATGCGCCGTGGTGCGCTACGACGGTCCTTCCGGCCCTGCGGGCGAGGAGCTCCCCAGGCGGACGGCGGGTGCGGAGCCCTCCATCGCAAAGCGCATACGGTCGAGGCGGGGCAAAAGCGGCTGTGATCTGGGACCTGCTGACACGACTTTGGGCTAATTACTTTGCCCTGTGGGTGAGCGGGCCTGGCCTGCCACGGGGTGAGGGGCACCGTGAAACAGTTAATAAAGTTTGCTGAACCCACAAAATAGGAATGCTGCCACGGAGCGGAGCCGTCCCACCAAAAGGCGCAGAAGTACAGGCAGTTCCAGACCAAGGAGGTCGGAAGCCTGCTTTCCTATTTAGGGAGTCTCAGAGCGGACCTCAGGGTCCCCAGAGCTGGAGGGTCCCTTCCGGGGCCACACACACTCACGGGCTCTGCGAAGGCCCAGACCTGGCCCGCGCCGGCGAGAGCCGGGCTCTGCAGCCTCTGGCCTCCGGCCGCCGCTCACAGACCACACCGGCCAGGCCGGTGTCTCCGCCGGAGCTGTCTCTCCGCGCCCGTGTCGGCCTGCGGACGTGGGAGAAGCCGGGAAAGCTGGGGCTCTCCTCCTGTCAACCTTCCAGACATCACGCCGAGCACACGTCTCCCCGCCCAGGCCTGACGCTGTCTGGAGCGCCCGTTCCTAAAAGGCCTCAGAAATACACTCAGAGCCGTCCGGTACCTAAACGTGACAGACGCTAGAGAGGAACTTCTATACGAGCTGCCGATCTACTGTATTTATTCAAGATGCTAAAATATTTTACACAACCTAAATGCACAAGTTAGACCGACATTGAGCACAGTGGTCACGGGTAATGTAAATACAATAATTATTTTTTAAAATTTTAATTCTTTATTGGTACAATTTATATACATCTCACAATCACACATAACATCGGGGAATTTGTACCAATATACGGCACAATTCTCATTTTTACCCATATCCCTACCCACCCACACCTCCCCACCCCCTATATACATGCTCTTTTATTTTCTTTCAGAATCCTATTTATTCCTTGCCCTCATTACATTCCCATACCAAATTTCCTTTGG
Organism: Thryonomys swinderianus; assembly: GCA_004025085.1. Lineage (NCBI taxonomy): Eukaryota > Metazoa > Chordata > Mammalia > Rodentia > Thryonomyidae > Thryonomys > Thryonomys swinderianus. The sequence goes on from PVIC010019530.1 coordinate 29,582, forward strand.
AAACTTCTCATTCTACAAACACTGTCATACTTTCTAGAGCTCATTTGTACCTACAGGTGCTCATATCAAAAAAAAAAAGATCCGGTACTTGCCTATCTGTGATCTGTTTATTTCACTTATTAGATTTGATTTGATAGTTCTTGAAAATGAATGCAGATGGGAATCTGATGCATCATGGTGCTTAGGACGGAGTGCGGCTCCACAGGGGAGCACTGGCTAATCATCGGCTGGGATTCATCACGATGGGCACTTAAGGGCAGGATTATCATTTTGCAAAAATTTCATATGAATCCTAAAATTCTTCTTAGCATCAAGCATAAGGTGTTGGATGCTATAAACACTTAATAAGTTACTTCATAGGAGGCTCATACGGGAATTATCCAACAAGGGAAAAGTTAATCACTAACAAGTGAGAAGAAGTGTGTTACACATCTATATAAAATCCTCTTTACACAAACCAAAGGTTCTTTCTACATTATGAAGCAGTTTTCTAGGGTGGAGCTGCATTCCTTGTACTGTTTCATCATTCCTTCATAGTTTATGAAATGTCCAACTGGGATTCTGTAGATATTGATCATTCACTTTGCTTATTTAATAAAACTTTCAAAATTTACAAGTGAAAAGACAGCACATTAAAAGTCTTACCATTAAGAGAAATGGTACATTTCTATTGGAACAAAAAGACGAAATGTTAATTACTGAATTTAAATAACCTCCAGTTATTTACAACTTGAAATAAAACAATCAAATTAAGTCCCACTTCCTGTGTTTTTCCTGAAAATTTAGTATATCCACGTGTTGGGCCATCTTTGTAGCCACTAAACTGAATTTTTTTGTTTGTTTGTTTGAGACAGGGT
>PVIC010019531.1:0-30435 GCA_004025085.1 Thryonomys swinderianus
CACCCCAGTGCTGCGCGGAGGACGGAGGGGAGAAGGGAAAAGAGGCTCCTGGAGACAAGAAGGAGCAAGAAGGAAGGCAGGAATAGCTGGGAGATGTAAACAAGTACTCCTGAAAGTAATGGGACTTTTTGCTATAGTCAACAAATGCATTTAACAGACTTGAGCCCTGTCTAAATTGCCTTCTTTTGTTTTTTGATCTTTTGAGATGGGGCCTCGCTATGTCTGGCCCTGAACTCACTATGTAACCCAGCCTGGTCTCGAACTTCGGGTGGTGATCCTCCTGCTTCAGCTTCATGAGTGCTGGGATTACAGATATGTGCCACCACCCCCGGCCTAAATTGCTTTTTACCACGTGGGTCGTGTTCTTTGGACGGCAGCTTCGCTGTGAGGCTGAACTGCACGAAGTGTGTCGTGTCACCCTGCTATATCTCTGTATCTCTTTCCTCTCTTCTTTTCATTCTTTCTTTGTTTCCCTCTTTCCCATCCTTCTTCTGGGCTGCTGTTTTTAAGTAAGTTTTCATCGATTTATAGATTTTTTCCATAAACTGTGGTGATGAAGAGAAATGTATTATTTTAGGTTCTTCATCATAAAATGTTGGCTTCTGAGTGTTGTATATACTATATCGTAACGAAAACTTCCAAGCAATGTCACTGAGTCCTTCCTGACTCCCCCTCACTCTCTCTGCAGTGAGCCCTTAGGCTCTGAGCCCTTCTCTCAGCCTAAATTTACAGGCAGCCCAAACCCAGTCCTGGGCAACATCACCCACTCTTCTTCCATGCTGTGCCTAGTTTATAACCTTCGGCCAATTCCTAGGATTGACATGGCCAGCTACCACAAACCACACGACTCCACACAACGAGGACTTGCTTCTCCACAGTCCTATGAGCCAGAAGTGGGAAATGAAGGCACCCGCAGGCCCATGTTCCTTCTGAAGGCTTCAGGAAAGAACCCTTCCTGGCTTTTGATGACTGCCTGTGATCCTCAGGATTCCTCGGTGAGCTGCATTATTCCTCATTTCTGTGCTGTCTGTAGCAGAACTTCTTTTCTCTGTGTGTTGCTTCTCTGTGTGTCTCCTCTTATAAAGACACCAATAATTGGATTAAGAGTCCACCGTATCTAGTTATGACCCAGTTTTAGCTATCTGTGCCTGCAAAAGCCCCATTTTCAAATAAGATCATATTCCAAAGTTCCAGGTGCAGGTGCATAGAGGGCCGGGTACATTATTGAACCCAATGCATACGCTCATGCCGTGTCACAAGCACTTCCTGCTGGCGGGGCCTCATCTGCTTTCCAGTGGAACGGTCCTCTGTCAGGGTTACCTTTGCACTGATTTGTCTTGCGATTTTCTGATCAAAGCCACTGAGGGCAATATTCTATCTTTGTTCCCACAGTATTCAACAGCACTAGCATTGTTCATTGTGGGACTAAATGAGAAAGAAAAAAAATTTGTTATCACTTTCAAGATGAAGAAATGGAGTCCAAAAGAGGACAAATACTGTTCATGTGTTCCCACCGGGGAAGGAAAGAATCGGGGTAAGGAAACTGGATCTTTCAGCTCATGAAATAACAAAAAGCAAAACACTGAACACAGAGGAAAATATACTGAATGTAAATTCTTGGTCACAACCTTGGTCCAGTTTTTAAAAAATGAATTTGGTTAGAGTACTTTAAAATGTACATGTATATAAATTTAAAGTACATATTATATATAATTTAAATTTTATACAAATTTAAAGTATATCATATATAATTTGTTTTATATAAATTTAATTTATATTTTAAAATGCCTCTATTTTTAGTGTACCTTTCTGTAATTTGGAAAACAGTCATACAACCATAAAATAAATCAAGGAACAGATCAATTTCTTTAATATTGTGAGTATATTAGGTACTATTATTTGTCCCATAACAGGCATTCATTATTTTTCAGAGATGTTTTTTCTCTACTTCATTTCAGATAGTTTCTTCCACAATGGCCAGTATTCTTTCAATGACATTCTGTGTATTTTTCCTTGTAGATACCATGTTTGTCACACTTAAAAGCTTAAATGATGTGTGTTTTATATAGTCTATGTTTCTAGCTAACTTGCCAAAGTATCCCTTTTACTTCTTGAACATAGACCATTCAGTTGAAGCTGCTTGAATATACTTTGTACTAATTTTATTGCTTTTACTATTTCTGAGTCAGTTTGGATGAGTTTTTCTCCATTGTTCATTATGGGTCACAGGTTCCTGTTTTTTACACGCCTAATAAATTTTTATGGCATACCAAATGCTTTCAGTTTTACTTTGATGGGAGTTGAACATTCTTTTAGCTTTAAACATATCCATGAACTCCACTGTAACTCTAAATGAATTCCTTGAAGATCCTTGGATCCTTTGTGTGTACTCCTTGTCATGTGAAGTTAGAGAACCCTAAATCCCGGGGCTGACCTCTCCCCACAGCCTCCTGAGTGCTATACCCTGTACTTTGCGTGCTACATGGTTTGTCTGCTCCAGCTGGTGCTAGCTCAGACCTGTGTGGTCTCCGGGCATCATTTCATCTGCTGCTTCTGGGCAATTCTCTGCATGTACACAAGCAGGTTAGTAAGGGCATCCCTGGAGTGTGGATTTTTCCTGCTGCCCCCCCCCCTCTCTGGTGCCCCAGGCCACAAACTCGAAAAGTCTCTCTGCTTTCTACTCCAGGGAGAGCTCTCCTCGGTTGGCTTGGCTTCCTCCTCCTGCAGGAAGGCCTGGAAGTGCCCTCCAGAGAGTAAGCTGGGCCACAGGAGCTCACTGTTTTCATTTTCCCAATCTCAGAAACCACTGCCCTGCACTGGAGACTGTCCTCTCATGTCTAGAAGACATTTTTCATCTATTTTTCAAGTTATTCATTTCTTTCAGTATAAGGTCTGAGGTAGGGAAAGAATATAAATCATGTCCTCTTATTCTGATTTTGCAGGAAGCAGGCTGTATAAGGCTTTTAACAAAATGTGCCACTCGCTTGTTTGGCCACCTTAAGAAGTTTCTTTTTTAGCTTCTTTGTCTATTAACAATGCAAAATTCAGAGGACCTTGTTATCACATTGTCTCCCGTTCTAAATAAATTAGAACTAGAAGTAACTCTGTCAGTTTATTTCAGGGAAAACCTGGGTAATTCCTTTTTGCTATTAATCTGTGTGGCTTAGACATTGCCACATCAACTGCTAGTTGGGTTTAATATTGATTCCTGGTCCAAATGCATAGCTCCTTGATGGTGGCTGTCCCATCTCAGGGGATGGTTGTGTCCTGGTGTTTGTAGCATCTCTGAGGTCTTTATACTGCTCATATGCATTTGCGTTCACTTAAAAGCCATTACAGAGCTCCCACTTTCCTGTTTCCTGCCTTAGGAAGGAACAAGAGTGGTAAGCAAAGACGCTGCCACCGCTGCCCTTGTGAACTTGACCATGTTACTAGGTCATTGATAATAGCCAAACCTTCATTTATTTATTTGTAAAAATATGGCTTCAAATGCTTTTGTTTCTTACAACATTATAGACTAGCCTGGTTGAGAATGCTTTTCTGTTTCTGAAAACTTGAAAAATGCTGGGTAAAATTGTTTTCAAATACTTGTAAAAATTGTATAGTGAAGCAGCTGATCAGCTAGGAAGAAAAATTTTAGGGCCTAGGTTCCAAAAAAAAGGTGTGATTGTTTTGAAACAAGCTAAAAGGTGCACCAAGATCTGTATCCCTGGGGGTAGGGGCTAGTTTATAACAGGCCACAAATGAGAGAGGAACTCAAACAATCCTGGGGCTTCAGGAAGAAAGAACAGGTGAGAAAATCTTACAGAGAGCTGTGATCCTAAAGAATGAGGGTACAGCGGGGTGAACGTACTGGGCTTTTCCTCCAGAAGAGGATGCTTCAGTTTCCTTTTCAGCTCTGGGTGGGGCAGAAGTCTCCCTCCGGTGTTCAGTACTATAGCCTTCAATCATCCTGAAGGTCTGCAGGGTAGAAATTTAAACTATTGCTGACAGATTACAGAGAAAAATAAATACTAATAACTCTAACGTAGGGCAAGATGACAAACCTCCATCAAAATAAGAATACACTGAGGTAAGACACACCAGCATGTCCCTTTCTCCACGCTGGTGAGTGAGGCACTTTCATATTGCTGTTGTATGGCCAATGCTTCAAGCCAGTAGAGGAGAACTAGTAAAATTAAATGTGTATTTACCCTTCCATGTGTCAAACTCATTTCTAGGAAAGCATTCCAAAGACATACCAGAAAAATACAAGCTGCTAGCAACCTGTGGCTAAGAATTGAAGTTGTGTTATAACAGAATATTTACTACAAATAATAGCAAAAGAAAATATCAGTAGCAAAAGACAATATAAATTTAAAAAGATTACTATCTGCTGTTCATAAGATACATTAGTGCAAGATAAGTGAAAGTAAAACAGTAGAATAAGATACATCAGGCAAATACTGAAAATAGAAGAGGTAAACACATGAATGTTAGAGTTTTTCATACAAAAATATTATAAGAAAAAAGATCATAGCACATTAAGTGATTAATTTCACCAGGAAGATATATAATTTTTAACTTCATATGTAGTTGATACTATTGTATAGAATATATAAAACAAAACTTATAGAGAGACTGACAAAGCCAACAACATAGTAGTGTTTTTGTTTGTTTGTTTGTTTGTAGTTCAGGGTTGCCCTGAGCTCTTTATGTAGCCCAGGAAAACCCTGAACTCATAAGAACCCTCCTGCCTCTGCCTCCTGAGTGCTAGGTTTACAGGCACAAACCACCACAGCCAGCACTGTGGTATGTGCTTGATTGAACTCAGGACCATGCTCTTGCAAAGCAGACACCGGAACCACTATGCTAAATCCCCAGCCCCACAGTATATTTTTAACAACAGTTCAGTTACTGCTAGATTTACTAGAGAAAAATTATAGGGGCTGTGACATAGACAGCTACCTTCTGATATCTGGAGTCCTTTCCTTTCAAAAGGCACTTAGCTATTTGGAATAAAGACTGTTTCTCAGCTTCTCTGATACCCATGTGTGGTCATATGACCCATTTCTTGCTAAAAGAGAGAGTATATGGATAACCTGTGCACCTTCTAGATTATGGCCTTGAAAGAAAATGGTGGGCTGTTTGGTCTCTTTTGTCTTCCCTTCAATTGGCTGGAGTGAAAGTAGGACAAGAAGATGGGGATGTTGTGTGAGAAGGAGGCAGGTGTTTAAGGCTGTGTTTGTTACTTTTCTCGTTACTGAAAGAAAATACCCAACAACCAAAGTTAAAGGAGCAATGTTTATTTTGTAGAGGTCTCAGGCCATGGTAGGCAGGCTCCAGGGTGGAGTGGCATGGGAGAAGGGTATCGCAGAGCACAAATGGTTCATGGTAGGCAGAAGACAGCAAGTAAATAAACCAACTAGTAACAATATCAATTTCTTTTCACCCTTTTTCTACTCTCCCTAGGTTACCTCTCCTCAGGTGGGTGCCAAACTAATCAATGGACTGATTTAGTAATTCCATACCCTTAATTGCAATCACACAATCTAGTTCCAGCCATCTCTAGAAAAGCCCCCCTAAAGACTACATGAGGCTTTGGGAGGAACATCTAGACACAAGCAATAATGAAAGGTGTCTAGAAAGAGTATGAATTCCTGACACTGTAAACACCTTGGTTTGCTTATGTCAAAACTGTTAAGTAGGGCCGGAGGGTTAGCTCAGTGGTTCCAGTGCCTGCCTCACAAGCACAAGGTCCTGAGTTCGATCCCTGGTGACCACATACAATGCTGGGCATGGAGACTCACGCCCACCAGCAATCAATACCACATACCACAGTGCTGGATGTGGTGGCTCACGCCTGTAATCCCAGCACTCGGGAGGCAGAGACAGGAGGATTGCTGAGTTCAAGGCTTGCCTGGTCTCCATAGTGAGCTCAGGGCCAGCCTGAACTACAAAGCGAGACCTGTCTCAAAAATAAATAAATAAATAAATAAATAAATAAATAAATAAATAAATAAATAAATAAATAAATAAATAAATAACTGTTAAGTAAAAGCAATTCAGCCACTACCAATCTTTGAAAAGCATTTATATCACGATGAATGTACATTTAGACCCTGGGAGGTGACATCAGGAACAGAATCCTGGTAGGATGTTGTGGAAGGTGCCCTACAGATTTTGAGAATGCAGATATAGCAGGCTGGAGTAAACCTGGAGACCTGTGAACAATCTTCCAGCAAGTCTATCTCCTGAGATGTTTGGAGTTTTCCACAAGTTGACAGTTTCTCTTGTTTCCTTTCTTTTAAATGGCTGATAATAAGCTAAATCAGGGGAGCATTGGAAAAAAAGAGATAACGAGTAAAAATTTAATGTATAAAATCTCTGCTTAGATTACTGTTTCTAAAGTGTCTATGCTGTGCGCTAATAATACTCCATCAGTGTAGCCCTTGTTATAGGAGGGAGGGTACTCATGGCCAGTGATGACCAACTTTATGCTCTGCTTATCCCAAACAGGCAAGGAAAACATTATCTTCAACATATTTAGAACTTGCTTGTGGCTAACTGGTATACCCAGTGTACTGCTTGAATAGGTCTGCTTTACTAAAGACCTTTGGCTGTCATCATTCCATATGGAACTGACCAGAAACAAGCATTTTAAGAAGCCTAAGGGAATTTCCTAAGGAATTCACAAGACTCATTTGCAAAACTGTTCTGTTAAAAAAAAAATTCAAATCTCCAAAGCTTAGACAAGCAGAAATTTTCTGCAATATGATTTCCTCCCCAAGAAGAGCATACTTTCCAATGACCACTTGGGTGTGGTGGTGGGCTGGGTAATAAACAGGGAGATATCTTCTCATGGCGAAACCAGGAGAAAGTTTCTGCCAAAGGCTAAGCAACAGCTGCCACAATAGGTGAAGTGAGAATTTTTCTTCTTTGCCAGAAGTCTTGGTCATAAGGATTTAGCCCTGCACAAGGGTGTTGCCAGTGCCTGCTTTGCTTAGTATAAATTTTACTTTGTTGTAATCACCATCTCATTAGTTATCCACTATTATATAGGAGGGAAAGGAGGGTGAACATACAAATAGATTTCATTTTGGACAGCTGTGTTCTATAGCCAGACCTGAGAAAGGCACGGAGAACCTCCCAGAGAGCCTACAACTCTGGGTAGGATTTCAGAGGGAGATGGTTGTCCCTAGACAGAAAATGTTGTGTTATCTGTGGTAGAAAAATGCTAATTTCCTAAATAATGTCCCCCAAAAGTATCATGCTCAGAACTGGTCAGAAGAGAAGAGTCACTGTTGGTGTGACTTGGAGTCTTCCCTTCAGTGGCTTCTCCTTTCTTTGTACTTCCTCGCTGCCACGCAGTAAGGAACTTTCATCCACCAAGCCATTCTACCATGTGGTTTTTGCCTCAGGGCCAGGTAACCACAGATTGCATCCACTGAAACTGAGATCCAAAATAAACCTCTTTTCCTTTAAGTTGAAGGTGCTGGGTATTTTGTGCCAGCAATAGGATACTGAGAAACATAGGAAGAATGTATTGATATATTTGGACGAATATACTAGGTTATCCACACAGGAACACCTATGTGCGAACAATCTGGAAGAGATAAAAAATCTCTCTTATTTAAGTCACAGATGTTTTCAGGCCTTTGTATAGGAAATCAGTTGTACTTTAATTAGTAATGAAGTAAGTAGCATATTTGAATAACAAAACCAAGAAGGATCAGAGAAATAGAATTGTGAAGAAAATTAAACAAGCCAAATGTTTATATATAATAGAAGGTGTACCGCTTCTCGGCCTTTTGGCTAAGATCAAGTATAATAGAAGGTGTAAATATATATATGGAACATCAGAAAATGGAACACAAAACAGTAGATAAAAAGGACAAGCATGTCAACTAAAAGACAGTCATATAAATATGTGCACAAAAGTGATTCAATTTATGCAAACTCATATAAAGTTTTAAATGGGACCAAAGTAAAAGATTTATCATGTAGATGTACATGCATATGCGATCTAAATATTATGTTGATTAGTTTTATGTGTCACTTGACTGTGCCATGATATCTGACCCAGAAATTTGGTCAAACATTGTTCTGGGAATTTCTGCAAAGGTATTTTTGGGTGAGATTAATGTTTAAATGGGTAAATAAAAGATGAGTGAATAAATCATGGTACCCTGCACAGTCCCCATCCATCATCCAATCCAATGAAGCCCTGAATAGAACTAAAGTGTTGACCATTCCTGGGTTAAGCGTACAGTCTTCCTGTCTGATGACCTTCAATCTGGCACCAGCTTTTTAGCTACTTTCAGACTTCAATGAAACATGAGCTCTTCTGGTCTGTGTGTGGAGCTTCTGACCTCCAGAGAGAGATCACAGCATCAGCCCTCCTGTGTCTTCAGACTACAGATTCACCCTGCAGACACTTAGGATTTGCCGGTGTCCATAATTGTGAGTCAGTTCTTTGTAATATGTTTTTATATATTTATACACCTCCTATTAATCATGTTTCTCTAGAGAACACTGACTATTGCAGCTATGTAGAAAATAAAAGTAGGATGGTTTCTTTTTAAAGTAGTAGTCACATCTGTCGGGGACAAAAAGCAGGGTACATACAGGAGGGGACACAACAGGGACTGTTCTGTTCATGACAAGCTGCTTCATCTCGTCTGGGTGGTCAGCTTCATGGGGAGCCACAGAAAGCACATGTGCCTTTAATGAAATGAGTGTTAGGAGTAAATTCAACTCAGCCAAAGTGTTTCTGATCTGATGGATTCGCATCTGATCTGAGCTCTTCTGATCTGAGCTAGGCTCACTAATGGAAAAGTTTAAAATTATAAAACAATCCTCCATGCCAGTATGGAAGGTGAAGATGGAGGCCCTGGCTATGGTGCAAAATTCTCTGACCACTAGACTGTGTATGGAAGTACCAGCCCTTACTAGGGGAAGCTGACAATGAAAAGATATATTTAATGGTGAGGAAACATACTGCTGACCAATCTACTTATTAGCACGATAAAGAAAATGAGGAAAAGGTCATTTTGTTTTATGTGGCCATTAGAGGTGGTAGTATGTACATGAATGTAGGGGTTCTAAAAGTTATTGACACAGCACAGTAAGCTTTTCTAATCATTTACTAAGTGCCTGTGTGTGTGTCCCGGAAATAATCCAGGCACATTAAGCCAATTATCCCTTACTGTGACAAATACCCTGTCCCGTGAGCTTTCCTATCCCCATTTGACAGAGGCAAGTTTATCACCTGTCCTAGACTCTAGAAGCATATGTGGCTATAAGCAAAGAGAACAGAGAGAGCAGTCGGCTCCCTCCTTAGGTGTGGGGTAGGACCCCCAATTACCATTGGTATAATTCTCTTTCGCTACCTCTATTGACTTGGTAACTCCTGCCTTACTCCTAAGTAAGCTGTCCGCCACCTTCAAGGGTTGGTCCTTGCTTACTGCTTATGTGTGACCTGCTCCCTTCTTCCTGTGCTTAGACTTTCTTTCTCATATGCCTCAGGTCCCCAGGAAGCCTGCTTGCATGGGTTTCACTAGTTACTGTAGACGGCCCTTCACCTTCTGAGTGAAGTCGTCTCCTAGCCTTTGTAGATGAAGCCCAAGACTGGCTCTCGTGTTGAGGTCTTGACTCCTACCTGTCTCATTCTACGGGAAGTCTTGAGAGCAGCCCTGATAGTAAAGTTCAAGCTCAGTTTTTGCAGATTCTACGGGAGGAGAGTTTATTTGGATATTAAGTGTACTGTAGGAAGCTCAAAAGAATGAAAGGCTGATCTTCCTAAAATTCATCTTCTGTAAGTACAACTATGTGTCTCTATTCTGAATTATGCTCCAGTAACAGTGGAAGTTAATAATGTCATTATTTCTAGAATGTCATAGATACTGCAGGATGCTTTTGTGTGAAAAGAAAGAGACTCTATATGAAGGGATACAGATGGATACTTTAAAGAGAAAGTGTTGATCAATTCAAGAGGAAGGATTTACTCTTGGTTTCTGTGAAAATGGGGACTCTAGGCTATAGGAGACAACAGGACATCAAATGCATGTATCTTCAAGAAGGCTAAGCCTGAGCCCTGCATCTTGAGATCTAGAGGAAGGATCCTTGTGGAGAGAATGTGCACCATGGCTGTAGCGATGTTGCTGCCTTCGGTTGGGTAGAAATTCTAAACCAAATCTTGAAAACAGCAGAGTCAAATAATGAAGCACTGATTCCTCCCAAGCTTTTCTGGTATACAGATACTCAAGAATCCATGGAAAGGAAAGGAGAAGTTCACAGAAATGTGACTGAGAATAGATAGCCCTGAGTCCTTACATGAGTGCTTAGCTGTTTTTTTAGGATTTAGAAATATATTGACATATTTTGTGTGTGTTTTCAGAATTCTGCAGCAAATTTGTATTTCCTGGCTTTTCTCAATCCATTTATGAACTTGTACTTTCCTTTGCACCATTTTGGCCAAGTTTTGCAATTTTTTAAGGTACGAATGGTCCCTCGACTCTAGACTTTTGTGTTTATCATTACACTTGTTTAAACACTTTGTCTTTTCCTTCATGCCCCAACACACACACACACACACACACACACACACACACACACACACTTGACTTACCAGTCTCTCAGTTGGACAGAAGTTGAGAATGCAGCCACGGTCTCACCTGTTTTGTTTCAGCTGTGTGGTTAGCTAGAGAACTGTGCTTGTTTAATTTGCCCATTATTTATACAGCAGAAACACACACACACACACAAAATAAAATTTGTGCATAGCCCTGACCCAAAAGGACTAAAAGTGTTAGTAGAGAATTTTTCACACAAATACGGTTCTCATCACAACTGAGAAATACTGTGAACCAAAAGACTATCATTGGTCTTTCATTATAAATCTGATGCATTAGTAAAGGCCTCAGATAGTTCAGTTCTGCTTACATATCCATAAAAGAGTCCTCTCAAAGGAGCTTTTTCAACCTGTTGTATGTAACACTCATTATAAACTAATTCTTCCTGACAACTAACTAGGGAAACATTTTAATCTCCATAGACAAAATCATGCTTTGCTAAGATGCCAGTGTAAGTTCTGTTTTGTTATTAGAAATGATTTCATTAAGTTTCAGCAGTGATTTGCAAACTAATGTTGTTCTGATGATTTCAGTACACCGCACACTTGCATGGTTTATCTACTGAATTAGTCCCTCTTGGTAAACATTACACTGGGAGCAATCTTGGGAAATGATGGCAAAATTGCTCCTTGTTTCATGTTTTGATTACCTGTATTATTATTACTTTTCTCTCTGCAAGACTTTAAAAATTAAATTTTTCTTGAGAAGAGAATGAGAGGAATACTATTCTTCTGAGCAGATATAAGAAAAATAAAAATAACACAAATGTTTCCCAAAAAATCAAAGACAACTCAGCCCATAGGAGTTTGTCTTTTCAGAACATACAAATTAGGTTTGCTACATTAAAATCCAATAATATGTATTTCAGTTGAGGAGCTATAGGAACTAGAATTATATTTCTGTGTTCCATACAGAAAGCATCAGCAAATAATTCCGTGGTTGCTGAACAGTTGTCCCTGTCGGTAAAGATTTTGCCAGTGTATTTTGTTGTTTCGCAAATCTCTTGAGCAGAGTGGAAAAGGTGATGCACATCTGTTTTGAATTAACTGCTGTTACAGTGAAGAGCAAGTCGATCTGAGCTCTTTCAGTCATGACAATTCAAATGTATCTCATAGTTTTTTTTCCAATAAAAATATGGACTATACCTGATTGTAAGGATAAAATGGATGAGAAGTACACTTCCCTGAACATAAAAGATAGATGGGGACCACTGAATTGATTTTTGAAATGGCATTTTCAGAATTACCCTAGTCAGTCGGCGGTCACTCAGTGGCATACTTCCTGCCCAGCCTGTCCTATTCATTCTCGACACCAGTTCCATCTGAGGCTGACGGGCCTTTAGGACTTAGCGCAGAGAGAAAGACATTGATTTTCAGATTTTCCTGAATCAATTTGCAAAGTAGCTTTGACCATTAAAAACTGAATGTCAGGGCTATACTTCTCTGACAGTACTGTCAAAAACAACATGTTTAAGAGGTAGTAGAGATGCCCAAGTTCATCTTTATTTTACCCTAGAGAAACTGGCCTCAGGAGGTGACATCATCTGTCAGTCAATTGAAGAAAATGCCTGAGCTGGAACTTAGCACAATATATGTATCTTAGTCAGTTTGGGTCTCCATAACAAATCACCGTACCCTGGGTAGTGCCCCACTTTTGGAGGCCAGGAAGTCCACCATCACTTCCTGTGTCTCGTGAGGTCTGCTTCCTGTTTTGCAGATGCCCATCTTCTTTCTTGAAGCTTGCAGAGGGAGAGAGTAGAAAGCAGAGAAAAGAAAGCAAATCTCCCTTATCTCGTAGAAAGATCTAGATCCTGTGTGAGGGTTCTACTTTCCTGACCTACTTATTTCCCCATCTCCAAAAACATCACATTATGGATTAGAGTTTCAATATAAGAATTGGGTGAGGGACTTCAGTTCATAGAAATACAGTCTAAAATAATTGTTTAATCAGTCCTAAGTGAATTTCATTGAATTGAAGTATACTCTCTTAAATTTTAGCTCAGAATAAAGCTTTAGAGTTTTTGAAATGGTTTGAATAGTTATATCTGATAAGAAAAAGGATTAACGTTTATCGAGTTCATATGGTGCACCAGGTAGTATGCAAAAATGCTTTATACATAAATTTCATAAAACTCAATGAAATACGTTTTTCCCCTTTCTTTCTTTCTTTCTTTCTTTCTTTCTTTCTTTCTTTCTTTCTTTCATTCATTTTCTTTCTTTCTTTCGAAGTATTCTGAAAGTGAAAAGTCTAGAGAATAAGAGGTTAAGAGGAGAGTGTGTGCATACCTCCTGCACGTGTCCTTGTGTGTCTGTGCTTGGATTTGAGCTGTACATGTGTGAAGTAAGGGAAAAGCATGGATGTGGCACTATGATGCTCCATCCAGGAAACTTAGCAGTATATTTGCAGTCCTCAAAGACAACACAGGAAGGTGATAAAGGAGGAACGAGTCCTGGTACCAATGGACGTGGGAGGTTGCTCTCATAAGCTCCTCTTCTTCTCTCAGGTATAGGAGGGAGAAAGAAAGATGGAAGAAGTGAACAGCAAGTGGAAATTTCTGCTCCAGGATCTCCATAAACAGCTTTAATAACTTTAAGTGATTTTTGGCAAGACATGTCAGGGCCTAAATTTGGGATCAGGAATCTCTATAATGAGTAAAAGCTGAGTGTCCAGAAAGACAAGCGACATCTAGGAGTGAACGGTCACCTATAACCTCCTTGCTGAAAGTCCAGCCACATGAATATTTTACTCCCTTGTATTGTCCATGAGAAAAAGTACAGAATTTAGCATCTTGTTCCTAAAATGTGCCTTTGGTGTTCCCAAGACTCTTGCCAAGTCACAATGACATCGTAAGCAGACAGGGACTGGAATATCTTCGCCAGAATTCTCTGGGGGACACTGGGAACCAGGCCACTAGTGCTTTCTAGGAACTCTTTCCTTGCCCGTATGCAAAATCAGCTGTTCCCCAGAACGCTGGTCAGACGAGAGGACAAAGCGAGCTGATGTCGCTGACGTGTAGTTTAATCTATCACACTCACTCCTTGGGAAAATGGCAGGGAATGGAACACTGGAGAGCTGCGGTCTAGCGCTCCTCTACTGGATACTTTGCCTTTTCTCTTGCAGTTACCTGTCCAGCCTGCCTCCACCAAACCCTTGCGATTTCCCTCTTGGTCTGCTGCTCTTAGACCTTCCGTGATTTCCCAGTCCAGCACTTGCCTTTGAATCTTTATGTATCTTCTAGTGGTTTCCTGTACAGCTCCTGTACAGCCACTGGGCTCCACCCCTCTCTGCTGGTAAGTCTTGATGAACCTGATCCTTTACTGTTAATACCTTAAAGCTGGATCTTCCCTAAGCCATCTATAGGTATTTCCCTTGGTCTCTTAGGCACCTACCCCACTGTCCAAGCACACCTAGATTATGGACATGACATCTCTTAATTGAACTTTAATCTGAAAATAACACAGGCAGACTTAAGTTTCAAAGAAAACACAGAGAAGTAAAATACCTCCTTTGCTGACACTTTTAAAAGGGAACCGTATAAAATGAAGCAAAACAGTTGACACTGGTTGCTTAACTGGGATCCTGTAATACTGTCTGACTGAGTCTCATTCTCAACAGAAATGTAGGACAGTAGATAGGAATGCAGGTCCTGGCCCTAAATATATAGTTATAGGTTGACCTGCCCCTACAATATATTGTTTCCATAGCAAGCAACTTTATCTCTATGCCCAAATTCCTTTATTTGCAAAATGAAAGGCGGTACTAAAATATAGTGTGAACTCTTGAATTATTAAGTTGGATGACCTAATGTGTTTAGAAGCTTGATTAAAACTTGGTGGGTAGTGTTATAGAATTGTTAGACTGAATCACTCTCCAAAATGTCCTTGTGAATCTGCATCACAAGGAAGTGTTTACTCGCCCAGTAAACTGAGTTAATGAGAAAGAAAACACTAACTGCTTTTACCTTGTCTTTCTACTACTCCACCTCCAGTGAACACACTTGACATTTTGTTTCCTGAAAATGCGCCCATGGGGAAGTGCAGTGTTACTGATTGCCATTTCTCTGTATCCCTCCCATTGAGCAGCATACCTTACCATATGCATCAAACTTGCTCATGTGATGTGACTTGGACAAGAAATGTGGCATACGCAATTTCTAAACAGAAGTTACAGGGTCATTTCATGACTGTGGCATTACTTGTTTTCCTTCTGCCAGGAGACCAGATAAGGGGCAACTCTGGCAACCCAGATCCACTACTGAAGAAGACATTAGTTAGAGACATATCCATTCTGCAATGGATACAGCCAAGAGCAAGAAACAAGCCTTGGTGGTACAAGCCCTTTGGAAGTTTGGAGTCATTAATCAGTGCAGCTTACCTTGCCTAAGCTTATTGATACACAAGGAAGCTCTGGGAAGAGTGTTGGTTGGGTTACAAGCAAAAGCTATCTGTCTAGAGGAGGGAAAACTTGTCCAAGGCTCCAAAACAGTGTTTTCTTTCCAGGGATAACACCTGTTTCTCCTAATGCTACCATTTCTCTGCCTAGAATAGAGGAAACTCAGCAGACTGATGTATTTAGTTAAGAAGAAAGGCTAGTCGCATGGGGATTTGGTCCACCACGAACGTGCCTCACCTCCGAAGGACTTCATGTTAACTTATCCCACAGGCTTTTCACAACAGCACCACGGACCGAGAACTAAAGGAGCTCCCTGGAA
The DNA here is from genome assembly GCA_004025085.1 of Thryonomys swinderianus. Classification (NCBI taxonomy): domain Eukaryota; kingdom Metazoa; phylum Chordata; class Mammalia; order Rodentia; family Thryonomyidae; genus Thryonomys; species Thryonomys swinderianus. The sequence goes on from PVIC010019531.1 coordinate 15,325, forward strand.
GGTTTGGGCAGTGCAGGACCTGAGTCTATCTCTGAGGAAACTGGGATCCCTAGAAATTATTGTGACTGAATTTCTCAGCATCCTGACAAATTAGAAATTTAACTAAGAGGCGTGAAATAATGTAAACTGAGTGGCAGGCATGAGTCACTGGCTATAAAGCTTGATTCCAGAAACTCCACTTCCATTTAGGAGCTCCTTTTGAAACACATGATTAATTCTTAAGCTGTAAGCAAATACTGTCCTTAATACTGAGAGAATAATTGAATTAAAGATCATTGTAGCACAGCTCCTATGATAATGGACTCCTACCATGACAATTTATTACTTAAAAGTAACACAATTATTATTATTATTTTATTTACTGATATCTTTGGTTTCTCTACCTACTTTAGAACTGTTTGGATTTTGACCTGTGCCCAACCAACTTTCCCAGCCCCGGGGCTCATTTTTTAACTTCTTAACTTACATTTTTTAACATGTTTTAGCTTCTTTTCCTATTAAAATAATCCCTAAATTCATCTATTATATGAGAAGCTTTAATGGCAGAGTAGCAAAGCATAGTAATCAGATTGGCAACAGCCAGTGATTATCAGAATGGAAACATGCTATTCTTTTTTCCATCTCTTACTTCTCTGATCTTATTAAATAAAACTTTCTGACCCAGTTTTCTCTCAAAAGCCATTGTACCACCTCTCTAACTTTCCTTTCATCTAAACTTCTTTTAAAATATGTGTATTCTGTTTTCAAGTCCCTAACTCTTCTCTCTCTCTCTCTCTCTCTCTCTCTCTCTCTCTAATATTCAACACTTGAACTTTATCATGTATACAGTTTTCAGAAATGTATACAGTCTAGAAAATGGAAAACTGTCCAGCACAATTAGTAAGAGAGGGGGATGCAAAGCATGGGGAGGTCACTGTGGCCACAGTGACCTGGCAGGGACGTGTTCTCCCCTACGTGACAACCTGGGCACACGTCTGACAAATGAGATGCTAAAAATCTGAATGAAGATTTTGGATTCAATTAGACCACATGTTTGTGTACCTCCTCCCCAGTTCATGTGTGAAAGCTCCAGCCGCCCATGACTGTGGAGATGGGATCTCTGGGAAAAAAGGATTAGTATGAAAGTGAGGCCCACAAGGGACACATAGCTCATAAGGAGAGGAAGAGAGTGATATAGGATGCTCTCCGTGCACAGAGGAAACGGCATGTCTCACTTCTCCCTTAATCCAACTCTCTCACGGCTCTTACCACTGATTTAGAATGTGTCAGGCATATTCCTGCCTCTGGGCCTTTGTATGGGCCACTGAAATTGCCCAGAGTTCTTTCCCACCAGTTATCTACTTAGTTCATGCCCTATTTCCTTCAAATTATCGCTCAAATATGTTCTTCTTACTGATGCATATTGGATCCCATAAGTCAAAGCACCTCTGTCAAGTGTCCTAACTCTTTGGCACCTTTGGTTTTCCTGAACCTTTTGTTTTAGATAAAGTGCTTATCCCATTCTGACATGCCATAGCAAGGTACTTACATTTTATTGTTTGTGTTCCCTTAGAACATGAAGGCCACACATGTTATACTAATGGATTAAAGATCTAGAATAGTAATGTAGCTCTCAGATGCTCAATAAACATTAGTTCAGAGGATTAATAAACAAATGTATGATGTGCAAGACAGTGTGCTGATGGTCACAGGTGGGACTTGGAGGCATGCATCTCATGTGTGGGGGCTAGATCTGAGCAGGATATACTGGCTTCCCTAGGGCTGGATCAAGTGCTTGCATGACACTCCAAGATGAGTGTCTCCCACTGTTGTATTATAGTTGTCTCACTTCACCTAGTCTCTGGCCTGGCTAAGGGTAGTAAAATACGTTCCTTAAACAGATAAAATGGTCATAGAGAAACAGTACCACTTACTTAGTGAATTTTGAATTGTGTGCTCCATAAATCTAGGCACATACATTTTTTTCCTTGTTTTCATAGCATGCTCTACTGATCTGAACAGAAATAGAGGGAGAGAAGATCCATTTTCTCCTGAGAAATGCAGGTGCCTTCATGAGGCAAACTGATCATCAAGGTGGTTTTTTAAAGGTTATTTGACTCTAAAGCAAAAAGTTTTGAAACTGTACATTAATGTTTGGAAAACAGTAGAATATAATTATCTACTCTATTTGCTGCTAGAGTTAATATTCAGTCCAGTTCAGTTCAATTATTAATACTTAGCTTCTCAAATATGCAAAGGTCATCTCGTTGTCTGGGAAGTTCTTTCTTGGCTTCCCAAGTTAGTATTCCCCTGAGTTAGTATTCAGACCTGCTGAAAGGCAGCAAGCTATAGGCATGTCATTCATACATCCAAACACTACAGTGGTCCTGTAGCTGACTTGAGGTCCTTTATATTCAGAGTATCATAGCACTGTCTCCTTAGATTTTAATATTAAATTCGCCACCACCACCCCCCCGGCAAGATCCATTGCATGACCTACTAGCTCAACTGCATCTAAAAATGCTGCTCTTTACTTTTTGGTACAAAGACTTCCAAGGAGGAAAGCAAACACCTTAGGTTTTTATTTGTTTGCTTGTAGTAACTGCAGCATAGATCTGGGACTTCAACACAAAAAGCTCCTTCCTTTTACCAAATTAAATACCTTCTGTTTGCTTTAATGTGCTTAATTTTATCATAGTACTTCCACTGCAGTTGTAAACCAGAATTGATCATGAGGATACCCTAGCTCCGCAGTAAATATTGATTATAATGGCAATAATCCCTAAGTTGGAGGTGGTATGGGAGGAAGCCCAGTGGCTCCTCTTTAGAGCACTCTCTTTAAAAGTAATAGTCACTGTCTGTCTTTTTTTTTTCATTATTCGGTAAACTTTATTGGTACATTATATACACAGCTCACAATCACACAAAACACTGGGGAATTTGTACCAATATGTGACACAGGTCAATTCTCATTTTTACCCACAGTCACTGTCTTTCTTGTGGCCACAATTCCGCTCAGCTCGGCATGGGTGGACATGGACAGCTCGGATGTGCAGACTCCTGAGCTCTGTTTCAAGCCCTAGTTCTTCATTCACACATGTAGCCGTACAATAATGCTCTTCCTGTCCTCTGACACCACTTGCAATGGGCATGGAACATTTCTGTTCTTGGTGAATGACATAGCAGAGATGCAGGCTCAGTCAAAGATCATGGGCTCTCCGGCAAGTGAGTTTTCCTTCTCTGTGACCCAGGATCCAACCAGTTTCTTAACTACCTTCTTGAGTTTCTTAAGTACATGCCACTCTTACTCCTGTGCCCGAGACATACATTTGTAATAAATCTGCTGCATATCAATCTGCTCTGATACTTGCCAACGTTATAACTTTGCACATATTGCTTTAACCCTACACTTCAGTTTTTCATCTGAAATATGGAGCTCTTTGCACCAGATGCACATAGTTTGGTTTGTGCTTAGCACAGAGTAAGTGTACTTGTCTCTTCATAGGGCTGGGGCCCAGAATCCACTCAGGTATCAAATTCTGCAGATGTTTAAGTTCTCTGAACAAAATTTTTATAGTATTTTACATAATCTATGTATTTAAATCTTCTCTAGACTGCTTATAGGAACCAATACAACACAAATGAGATGCAAATAGTCATTACACTGTATTGCTTAGAGGAAAATGACATAAAAAACTCTATGCATGTTCAGGATGAACATTATTTATTTCTCTCTAGTACTTTTTACTCCATAATTGGCTGACTGTAGGTGCAGAAACCTTGGATAACTATACTCAGTAATGCCAGCCATTACTGTTATTTTTAATGACACCATAGAACAGCCACTTGCCAGTATTTATAAAGAAAAATCTAAAATTCTAGTATGTGCTAAAAATGTGTTGGCCTCTGCCTAGTTTGGGAGTATGGGAGGATAGATCCTGAAGCAGAGATTTAGGTGCAAGTGGGTAATTTTAATAGGCAATATTAAGGAGTGTGAAGAGCACGTGTTTACAACACTTAAAATGTCAGCATGGCCATCATTGTTGTTAAGCATGGCCATTGATGAAAATTAAACTGCAGCTACATGCCACTTAACAACAGTGGTGTGTTCTGAGAACCACATGATAAAGAGGTTTAATCACCGTGTGAACACTGCAAAGTGAACTTCCACAAACCTGGACAATGTAGCCTGCACAGGCCTTCACATGTCTATTTGTGTCTAATCTGGGTCCTGAGGAGCTTTCAGTATTTAGTATAAGCCCTTCTAGAATTTTTTGTTAGTCTTGTTGTCTTCAGTGAAGCAGATCCTCTCATGGCTTATGTCACTTTGCTCCTGTTTCTCAAGATCACAGCTATGGCAAAGTGGGAATGCCGGGCTCGTGGGCACTGCCCATCACTTGCCACCTCTCTATTTAATCATTTTTATTTCCAGTTCCCTCGCCTAACATACTGACATCATCTGCGGTACCTTCGATACACTCAGGGCCATGATGAACAAATGGGTGGAGATCTAACCAAGTGTGAGACAATGGGATGAAAACAAGAGACACAGTCAGCATGAAGTAGTTGAAGTTGCTGTGGGAGGAACACTGCTTATGTCTTTAGAAAGCCTGTTTCTACGCATAGAAGTAGAAAGCACACACTCTGAAACAATGCTAAAGTATAGCAGAGTGAGTGCATAAACCAGTGTCACGGACTTGTTCTCATTATCCGGCGTTACACACCACACACAGTGACATGTGCTGTACATTCACAGCGTTGACAGTGCAGTGGGCGTGTTTCCACCAATGTCCTCACAAACACTAGGCGACGGCTTGTGCTCTGACACCACAGAGCAGGAACCCTCTTGTGACCTCGTGGGGCCACCACAATGTATGCTATCCATCACAGACAGAAACAACATAATGTAGTATACACTTCTCTGTGAACTTGCCACTAAATTGTGCTCTAAAAGTAAATATATTCATCGTTACTTCTAGTTATTTCACTGGCATCTATCTTCACTATTGTAACTGCATGGTGGAAATTCAGCGGCTCACTTTGCTACATCTTCCCAACTTGACATTCTGCAATATTATATTCATAGCTTTGGAATAGACTAGTGAACATTATTAATTAGGAGATATTTCCAGGGACACTTGTTAAACATTTACCAGCACTCTACTGGTTAATGGGGGTTACTTTGAGTTACAGCACAGTCCAGATGGAAGCATATGATGTGCAGTGAAACTCGACCAATCACAGGTCACTGAGGAAAGGAAGCCTGGATAGGGTGTTCCTCATCACAGAAGTCTGCCTCTGTGTGAGTGACCCAGGTGCCTTTCATGGTTAGAAACCAGCAGAAGTGGAGACCAGTAGACTCTGGAGACGCTACACAGGGAGGATACACAAAAATACTCGAAATAATTTTTAAACTTTTATATTAAATTGCTTTTGTACATCTTACATAAGCATAACAAAATCATTTGTACATCTTACATAAGCATAACAAAATCCTTAAAATCTAAAAAATTAGCATGGGTACAAGTAAGTAATTAAGCTATATATCATATACCGATTTCACTAGTTTTTTTTTTAATGAAGTTTATTTTCTATTCCAGGATCCTATCTCACATTGCAATCAACTGTTGTCTCTCCTTAGTATTCTCCAGTTATAAGTTTCTCGTTCTTTCCCTGTGGCCTTTGGTTTTGACATTTGTACAGATTGCAGTACAGAGATAGTGATCTTACAATGAAAGAAACAGGTGATCCCATGGGGGACACTTAATTTCCATGTCAGTTTGACCGAATCCCAGGACGCCCACGTGCTTGCTTAAACACTGGGTGCTGGAGGGTAATTTGGGATGAAGTTAACATTGGAACTGGTAGACAGCATAAAGCTGCCCACTGCCCTCAGTGTGGACAGGTCTCAGCAGCTGGCTGAAGGCCTAAGAAGAATTTAAAAACCTGGTAAGAGGAACTGCTTCTGCCTGACTTTCTTCTAGCTGGGACACTGATTTTCATCTGCTTTTGGTCTCAAACTGAAACACTGGCGCTGATACGGCCAGCTTCTAGCCTGGGACTTGTACTGCTGGCTCTCTTGCTCCTCAGGCCCTTGGACTTTTATTGTCACTGTCCTCTGTCCCCAGCTTGCCAACTGCAGGTCTGGGTCTTGCTGACCTTCCCAAATATATGAGCCAGTTTCACATTTTCTCTCTTCCTTCCCTGCTCCCTACTTAGTTCTTTTTTCTAGAGAACAGTGACTCATACAAACTCTAATCAACTTATTAAGGTCAGTGTCACTGGTAATAAGGCACAGTGACATCATGAAACTTGACATGACATCCTATTAGAAAGGACACAAACATTATTTCTGTGGTATTTTTCCAAAAATGCTGAACCTCATCTCAATAATGAGTACATCACATAAACACAAATGGACTTTTTCTGTCATTCAAATTATGTGTGTGGGCCAAGAAGTCAGTTTTCTCCTGGGATCTTTCATCTCTCTCCCCATCCGCATGACATTTAGGAATTATTATCCTGGTGCAGGTTATGAAATCTTCCCTCTTCTGTTGACCAAAGTGTGCCAGCATTGAGAGGAATCTTCTAAAGTATATGTCTGTCTCTAAACATTCTCATGTGTTCATCCTTCTTAATCTCCCCAGTGTTACAGTCAGTCTCAGGATAGGTCTTGGCTCCTCATTCTCTCAATCAACGACAAATCATTCCAGTTCAAAGGCCTTGGCATTCTTTTCCTAAAGTCATACCCCGAGTGCCAGAGTCAACAGGAACAGAAGTGGTCCAGACCCTGAATCAGGACCAGGGGATACTCTATCCATGAGGACCCTGCCATGAGTTTCAGCTCATCAAACCACACTTCCTCTCTCTAGATGATGAGTTTGGTCTGGAAATGGGGTGGCTTATTCATCCCCGGTACCTGATCTTTGCCAGATCGCTCTATCAGACATTTCTTAATATCCTAATAGTTTTGACATTTCAAAGAGATACAACTTGGTGTACTATCCTTCCTCATCAAAAAGAGAAAATAAAATTTTTGTTGACATTAATAGATTGAAGCAAGGAGAAGACTGCTTACTTATCAAAGGAGGTATGCACCAGGTTCCTGCCAAGCCAAAAAGAATCCTGGAAAATTCCAGAAGCTTTCAAATAGTGCTTCAAATGAAAAAGAAACAAAAGTGCTGATGACTTTATGAAGAAGGTACAGTTACACTATTATTCCAGCTTTTATAAAATTAATGCTTTGATTTAGTCCTGGCCTGTCATCAGAAAGTGAATAACTGGACCACAGTATTTTGTTCTGTGTAGAAACTAGTTGTAGTAGGTATATATTCTTCCATAAACTTAGGTTGAGAGGATGCTATGGGATTACATTAAAGTGTTCATATACTATCTGTTCTTAGACTGGTACCTGTGGGATGATTTACCTTAATTTTTTGGGTGAGTACTAGGGATTGAATCCAAGACTTCGGGCATGTTAGACAAGTGCAATACCAGTGATCCACATGCCCAGTCTTTTTTACTTTTATGTTTTCATTTTAGTGCAAGGTCTTACTATGTTGCCCAGGTTGGGTGTGAACTTGCAATCCTCCTGCCTCAGCCTCCTGAATAGCTGGGATTATAGGTATGTGCCACTGTGTCTGTCTCTCTTAAATTTTAATGGAAAGAACTTTCGAGGGGTTTTGTTGTCACCATCTCATGGGGACCCAAGATATTAATTTTTAAATAGTAGTGTCTTTTTCACATTTGTCACTGTGATGTTCATAATAAAGTTGTCTTCCATATTCAGCAAACATACAGGGTTTCACTATTTATATTTTTCATGTTAAACTTGAGCCCAATTCTATCCTATTTTTTCCTGCTAATATCTCCCTCTGCTCTAATTTCTTAAATTATATGTCTTATTTACCCATTGTGTGTATTTTTGGAAACCAGGAACTGGATTTTAAAATACAAAGATTAGCATCTAATATGTATAGCTCATAACCTTATTGCCTTTGAACTTCATCATCTTCCCTGACTTCCTTTCTTAGAAATAGCTTGATCTGTGATGAATGCCTCTGTGATCAATAGTAAGTCTTCCCCTTTTCTTCCCTTTTAGTTAGTAGGCTTCAGAATAATAAGTGAATTTCCTCCAGAAGTAGAAAATTAACTGTTTTAGTATGATGAACTCATGGTTCAAGTGAATAGATTTTGATCCATACAGTTATTTGACTGGCTCTCAAGGGTGTTTTGGCAAAGGAAACTTCTTCTGGGTGATTCTTGAATCCTTTTGCCATAAACTCTGTTGTTTTTGCCAGAATCCCTGTTCTCTGCTGTGGTAAGATACTCCATGCTTATCTTGTAGCTTTCCTGCACCAGATATGGAATCAGCATTGTAAGACATTCTAATTTGTTTCTATGGGTGTTATGGTTTAGATCTGAAATCTCTCCCCAAATCCTCTTAGGCTTAGAGGTGGGGCTTTTGGAAGGCGACTGGATCAAAGGGAAGCTACAGCTGAATAATGTGAAGTTAGGAGGTAGGGCCAGGTGGTGAGAGGCCGGTGACCAGGGACCTGACCTGAAGAGGTGTATCTCCCTCCACAGCTCCTCCCTTTATTCCCTGTTTCTTGCTCGCCACGATGTGAGCAGCTTCTTCCACCAGGCTCTTCCATCACACTGCTTCTCCCTTGGAGCTAGCTGATCGTGCATGAACTCTAACCTCTGGGACCGGCAGCCAGAATAAACCTCTCCTCCTTCAAGATGCCAATGTTGAGAATTTCGTTTCAGCACTGAGAAAAGTGACTATGCCAATGGGGAAGAGACCACATCGGAACTTTAGGAAGGTTCTTATCTACTGGATCAGACACTATTTCTAATCTTTTTCAGTAGGGAGACACAGTGTTATTCTTTGAAATAATACTGGATCCATGCAGTTATTTAATTAATTCTTCCAATTCAAATTAAAGAATGAAATTTTACTTAATATTTTTGTTGTATATTTGTGTTTGTTTTATACTAAAAATTTTGATTCTAAAGGTTAGAGTGGATAATAAAATTTAAGTATCATATAATTCCTTATTCGTTTCTGTTTCTACAAAACACTATCTCAACCCAAGAATAATATGAACACAAACATAATTATTGAATGGGTGAAAAATAAAGTAACACATTTGTGTGTGGTCTCATTTTTGCCTTGGCCAAAGTACCAGTCGAGCACCAATGAAACAAACTACAAGAGACTAAATGAAGCCTATCAATATGTTTAAACCATGACTTCATAGTACTAAAACTGTTAATTGCTCACTGTTGGACAAGATCAGGAAACCCACCCATTATTTTGAAAACAAGTAATTAAAAATAAAGGCAAAGAATGATACTGATCACAGAGAAAACATCCTGTCATATAAATTCACAAGTATTTTACTTCTGTCTTTCTGGAGTTCTTTCATTGTTCATAGTAATATTCTTCCACTCTTTATTCCCTCTTTTAATTACAAAATTTTGTAGGGATTGGACCTCAATATATTCTCTTGACCTTGTTTAGTTGTAGTGAGGTTTCCTGAACTTTTAGCAGGAGATGCGCAGGGCCTCCCTGACGTTATGTTCTAGAGCTGAGTTTTTCCATCTGTTAATTTTGTGTAGCTTTCAATAATATAGAGGCCTCTCTGAAATCTTCTGGCTGCCCTTTACATCTCATTTGTTCTAGACCTTCTCTTTCCCTTGTCAGAATGGAGCCTGAACTGCTTGATATGAAGTTCATTGCCTGCAGTTGCCTCTCGGGGAGAGTTTTGTTCTGGATGGAGAATCAGGGGGTTCTCTTTGGAGGTTCATGGGTTTAGGTTACTCCAGCCCTTGCAAGACTTCCTTTAGCCCCCTACCCTCCTTTCACCATCATCCTGTGCCGTAGCCATCACTTCATTTCTCTGTTACCAACATTAGATTAGAAACCCTGGAAAGAAAATGCTTGGCTTTGTTTTCACCATCAACATAATTTCCAGTTCGCGATGCCAGCCCTTAGAACCTTGAATGAAGCCCTCATATCAGTTACCTCATGGCTTCCTTTCACTTCCTGCTACACAAATGTAGGCCACATAACTGCTGGTATTTTTTTTCTATGCAATCATATTTTAGGTTCACAGAAATTTTATTGAAGATGTTGATCTTGGTCCCAATTTGTGTTGTCATGGGGGAATTCAGGGAGATTTAAAAGCCTGCTGCTGAAGCAGCATTTCCCATTTGATCAGCAGTGAAATTTTGTCTCCCCAGTTACAACACAGAATTCCAGTGTTGTCTCTTCAATGTACAGTTCCAGCCCAGAGATCCTGACACAAACATAAAACTGCCTACTGAACAGTGTTGTTGGAAGAACCACAACCCCCTCAAAAACACTGTTAGCCTCCTCAAACATTTTCTCATCTGTGTTCCCTGCTGTGTTTCCAAGCTGGGAACTTCAATATCATCCTTGAAATCTCCTTTTCTCTTAGCCCAACATAAAATCAGTTGGCAAATGCTGTTGTTGTTTCTGTTACATATGGCTACTTCTCTCCATCCTGATGTCACCCTCTGTATCCAGCTCATAGGTGCACAAATGTCAAGGAATAAAGTCACAAGCCAAAGGAGGAGGTCAGGAGAGTTCTACTGGAAGAAAAGAATAGCTCCTGGATTCCCAGGTGGGATCCTGGGTGGGTGATTGCATATAGATCCTCCATCCAGAGCTAATTATAGGTAAGCAAAGCACAGGGACTGCTCTGTTGTTGTTCTTGTCACCTATCACAGGTGGATCTTTGGATTTAAAATGACCAATTGGAAACCACCTTTTTTTTTTTTTTTTTTTTTTGAGACAGGGTCTCGCTTTGTAGTTCAGGTTGGCCCAGAGCTCACTATGTAGCCCAGGCAAGCCTCGAACTCAGCAATCCTCCTGTCTCTGCCTCCCGAGTGCTGGGATTACAGGCATGAGCTGCCACACTGGCTCTGTGGTATGTGGTATTGATTGCTGGTGGGCATGAGTCACCATGCCCAGCATTGTATGTGGTTACCGGGGATCGAACTCAGGGCCTTGTGCTTGCGAGGCAGGCGCCGGAACCACTGAGCTAAATCTCTGGCCCATGGAATTCAGCTTTTTAATTCAGTTTTTCAACATGGAGAATTTAAAGGAAAATGGGGTTTTTAGAGAAAAACTACTTACATTTAAATTCCTCAAAACTCAGGTGCTTAGTAGAGAGTAGCTGCAACTCCCTTTGGCAGCTAGTGGGCTGTGTCCCATCTTGTCTGAAGAAGTTCATTCTTCACCCAAAGGCAAGTCCAAATTCACTCTTTTATGTTGATTCATATCTGGCTGGTCACCCAGCTCCATTTCCTCTAGCTAGCTGCCTTGGTCGTAAGCTAAGTATGCTAACTATTTTCTGCATTACTGCTAGTATCGAAGTCCATATCTCACTGGTACTGTGACAAAAGTTTCCTACTAGAAACTTTCCGGTTCATCTCGTCCTTCACAGACAAGCCTGCCAGGGTGGTGTGTCTCAAATGTAAATTCAACTCTCTCTCTCTCTCTCTAACCCCCAACAGTAATTACACATGCAGCATCCTAATAATCTTGCATCCCTTATCTCTTGAGTTTTGTTTCCTTTTCCTTTTCCTTTATAACCTGCCATTTAACTGAGTTATTTTAAGCTCCTTGAATGATGTACTCTGGGCGATTAGGGTAGCATCTCAACTTGGCCGACCTAGGGTTCCCCTCCGCGGAGTGGTGGAGCACACTTTGAGGTATGTCTCGTGGGCCACAGAGGAGTGGACTTGGGGTCTGTGTCTGACCGCTCACCTCTCCTGCTCTGGGACTCTTCCCTCCACTGCTTCCCTGGCACCATGAACTGGGCAACCTTGTCCCACCATATCCTTCTCCTATGGAGTCTCTGCCCTGGAACCAGCCGACTCTAGACGAAGTCAGGCTGTAGGAGTTGAGTGCTGTGTCCCAGTGAGAAAAAGCTGACTGATAGGAGACTATTTCACTCATGCGATATTGTAGACATATCTCCTTTACTTGGCCATTGTCCTCACTTAGTGCCGGACCAACTCCTGTCTTTGGATCTGGGAATTAGTATGAATTAGCCTGAATTTCCAAAGAAAACTACTCTGTAATACAAAATTGTCAGTTGAAATATTTACCAAATGGATAAATCGTTGCAAAATTGCTCATCAAAAAGCCCCGGCACTTTTTAAAAAATCAGTCTCAAGTGACACCCTTCTGGGATGTGGGGTCCATAGTGACTTGTCTCCTCGGACGCCAGAGCGCAGGTGAGAACACTAGAATGGGGGTCAGACCCAGAACATCTGGCCCTCGCTAACTCTTTCCTTGCCAAGACTGAACAAAAGTGCTTACTATCTCTAGGCATGGAGTTTTCAGAGCATGGGCTGCTGATTCTGTTTCCTACACTATCTACAGCATAGGAACACTAAGCAAATCCAAAATACACGACACAGACATAAGCCATAGTTAGGATCAGATAAAGGACATAAATCTATTCTATTTGTACAGTTTAATCAATAGTGTTGCACTCTCAGTCCTTTTTCAACTACAAAGAAACTCCATATCCAATGTTACATGCTTTTGAGTAAAATTCTAAATAAAGCATCTCACATTCAGAGCCAATCTTCTATTTCGATAAAGTCTCTGTTTTCTCTATGTCTGAAAATACTACCCTGGCTGATCACTAGAGTCTGCAGGAGACTGAGCCCTGCAAGAGCGGAGGGTGAGCGGATGGTCTGAGGCAGCTTTGCACAGGCAGAGAACTCTGCACTCTTCGGCTTCGGTCTGGTGGTCTTTCCAGTTCCATACACAAGCTCCTCTGGTGTATTGAAAGCGTAACCCTATCGGTTTAGACCATTTTTAAAGCACTAAAACTACCAAAACTTGTAAACTATGTAATGTCTTGAGTTTACTTGTAAAATTGTCCACATTTCTCATTTAACACACCAATAAGGTGTACTACACAGAACCGATCTTCCAGCTCTGCTTTACTCTTACATTTGCTCAAGGATTTTGTATGAAAACTTGCTTCCAGATTGGAAAAGCTGACTGGTCTAATACTTTTACATGGCTTTCAGTAAGTAAGAAGTTAAATATTAAATATTCATGTTCTATTACACATAAATTGCACTGTCATTACAATGTATATACACTTTAACTAAAGACCCTAAATCACTATGAGTTTTCAAATTGCACGAAGATAATATAACAGAATGGAAAGAACAAGAGATTTGGAGTCAGACAAAGTTTGGAAACCTGAATCTACCACTGCCAATCACAACTGATTCCAGGCAAGTATTTTGTACCCATCCATGCAACTGTTCTCATCTGTAGAACAGGAAGGCGAATGCCATGTTGACAGAGCAGGTGAGATGATGGAGGCGAAGTGCTGGTACAAAGTAGCTGTTCACAAATGTGGGCTGACTTCCTGTGTCCCTAGAGTGCAAGATTTTCATCTTTCTTGTACCTCCCCCACCAAGTTTTCAACCCCTTGTTGTCTGGAAATTTTTACTTGATTGTGCAGATTTGCTGACAAGATATTTTTCCTCTTTCACATTTCAAGCTTTTGTTTGGTGTGTCAGACTATTGTTCAGCAGTGGTTGTGTTTCATTTCTGTTTACGGGGGAAAGGAAAGGAATTATGAAACAGACTAAAGGATCAAAAATATAATAAAAGTGCCCTCAGTATGAGTCACAACTAAACATCAATTAATGCAGCCTGGTAGGAATAAAAGTGTGGGTGAGGCTAGAGAACTCCATTTACTCCCCTCCTCGATGCTGTGTTTGTTGAAGTCTGCTGTAGTTGTGACACCATTACAAGTGTTTTAAACACTGGATATATTTGATTTGATGTTTGATTCACACACACTTTTGGTCATGATAAACTCAGTTTATTTAGCAGTTCCAAAAATTTAAGCTTTTCTCATTTTTTTTCTGGTGAGTACATTCCATCTTCTCCCATTTTGAGATATATAATGCATATTGTTTATTATATCCACATTATTATATCATAAAACATGAAAATGTATTTCTCCTATCAAGCAATGACATTACACTTACTGCTGACCTCTCCTTCTCTTCCTCTCTACTGTCTCTACCATCTGATAACCACTATTCTCTCTACTTCTATGACATCAACTCTTTAGCTTTCATTTATGAGGTGAAATCATGTGGTGTTCATCTTTCTGCACCTGGCTTATTTCCCATGGCAAGTCCTCTGGTTCTGACCACATTGCACATAAATAAGTGGATAAATAATAATATTCTGTTGTGTGTATGCACTGCATTCTCTTTATCCACTTTAACGCTACCATTTCACTATTTTCAAAATAACTGCTATCTTAATTTTATCTAAAACTCCTTTGTTCTATCCATCTCTTGCTGTTTGATAGGCCCAAACTGCCTCCTTCTTTCTCTCCCGTCATTCTCACCTGTCCATGTCAATACCGTTCATCCTCACAGGTTACAGGTGACATAATATTCTCTCTGACGTGTCTTGTTTGTTCTAAGTTCGCCTGGTTTTGACTTTCTCTAAAAGTCTTCATCTCCAAATTTGCAATGTGAAGATGGTAATAATTAGAACCAGGTAGGATTGCTCTAAAGATTCAACTCTACAATATACACAAGTCACTTAATTAAATATCCTATGTCATTATTATCTATACCACATCATCATTGTGTTTATTATAAGTTCTGTGTGTCTGTAATTTTTTTGCTTGTGTTGACACTTGGTATTTGCTTTACCCTCTAGTACCAGAAGACACTCCTCCTGAGTTTCATGTAGGACAATATACCCTCCTTGGAGTGAGACCAAAATCTCCTTCCTCATAACATCACCAGTACCTTGTCCAGTTCCCTATGAAAAATGAACATTTATTAGTTGTTTAAAAAGAAAACATGAATAAACTTCCAGAATTTGCTATGGAAAATGTAGACTGAAGTACTGTCTGCATCTTAAGACTCAGTGTTCTTTTGGGAAACTTTTTTCACACAGAAATTGCTGAGGACAACACCACCAGCCCAGTCCATTAGCCTCCATTCTTTTCTCTCACAATAGGAACTCTGTTCTATTACTACATCTTTTCCTGCCAAATCAGAAGAAAAGTAGCTGTCTGCAATCACTGCAGG